>PVJN01002927.1:16040-109779 GCA_004026805.1 Lasiurus borealis | reverse complement strand
CAGACCAACATGTCCATTGTAGTCCCCAATGGCGACAAATGCCTTGAACCGGGTCCTCTGGCCAGCACGTGTCTGCTTTTGCACAGGCATGATCTTTAACACTTCATCCTTGAGGGATGCCCCCAAGAAAAAGTCAATGATCTCAGATTCCTTGATGGGCAAGGAGAATAGATAGATTTCTTCTAGGGATTTGATCTTCCTGTCCTTGACTAGGCGGCCCAGCTTGGTGACAGGGATCCACTCCTTGTCCTCGGCCTTGCCTCCATGAGCTCCGCGGCCTCGGCCCCGCCCCGACCCCGGCCCGGATGCCACTACCAAATCCTCCACGGAAGCCACCGGACTTCCTATTCCGGGGCCCCCGGGGCCTCCGGGCCCTCCCTCAGCACCGGCGTCATCCGCCATTTGGTGTTTCCTCGGAAAAGAAGCCCCAGTGTCTCTTACAACAATCTTATTTGATATTGGTCTCACCTTTATGATTTTATTTAACTTTTGATTACTTCCTAAAGTTCCTATCTCCAAATACAGTCACACTGGGGGTTAGGGTTTCAATATATGAATTTAGTGGGATGCAATTCAGTGCATAACACCCTGCAAAGAGAACTTGGTCTAAGATGTAAGTACAGCAGGGTCAGATTGGCAGAATGCAGAGGGAAACAAGAGAGCCTAATTGATGGGAACTTTCTACCTGCTCTGTCTTCTGCAGTGTACAAAGCAGGTATCAGGGTGGAGGCCTCCATCAGAGACAGATGCTTCCTTTGACCTCTCATCACTGCTCACTATGATGCATCCCAGTTTTTGCTGGTAGGAGAGGCAAGGTGGATAGGATTTCTGCAGGTGCTGAAAGGCAATGGCCTAAAGCATGCCTCCTCAACTCATCTCCTTTGTGTCCTGGACAGCCTCCTAAGGAATTTCACTCTGATGACCAAAAATCCTGAGATGACTTATATAAATCAAAGTATTGTTTGGTCTAAGTTTGAAACCACCTTTTTTATGATCTCTGATCTTGTTAACTATGCACTAGTGTTTAGAGACTACATCTTCCAGGGCTTGGAGGAATTCTACTAGGACAATGTGTTCTACCTGGATCTCAGAGCCATGTTGTTCCTGGTTAAGTCTGTCTTTCTTCTCTATTTTTTTTTTTTTTTAAGATATATTTTATTGATTTTTCACAGAGAGGAAGGGAGAGGGATAGAAAGTCAGAAACATTGATGAGAGAGAAACATCGATCAGCCACCTCCTGCACACCCCACAGTGGAGATGTGCCCGCAACCAAGGTACATGCCCCCGACCGGAATCAAACCCGAGACCTTTCAGTCCGCAAGCCGACGCTCTATCCACTGAGCCAAACCGGTCTCGGCATTTCTTCTCTATTCTGCTCTGGCTTGACTTTCAGATCTTATCATGTAGGTTTTCACAGGGTCCCTACTCTAGTACAAGTACAGGACTAAATGATGACTTCATCCCTAAGGGGATATGTATTTTTTTCAGGGTCCAACATCATCAAGAAAATCTGAAATGGATTGGGATAGATCCATAAAAACTGTTAACATGACCCTCACTGCCTTTTACCTCCCTTCTCTCATGAGCACCACTTCTCACATCCTTCTAGATACATAATGTTGAAGCATCCATCTTATATAAAAACTGCTGTTTGAAATTCTAACCCTGCTATTTGGCTTCTGTAGTTGCTTGTTTGCTCAAATAATAAGGAAAATAAGACTACTCCAACTTCTGAGAGGCCATTAAACCTTCCCCTGATGAAGTTACCAGTGCTGGCACCAGCCAGGCCTTTGGTTGAGGTTTCAAGGCCCCAGCACATAGGGACTCTTTAAGAACTTGCAAAGGGGGCTGGAAACACCCCATATTTGGGAGAGAAAGAAGGTAAAAACATATAAAAAGGGAAGGTTCCTCCATGTTGGGGTCCAGAATTTGAGAGACATTTTCCTCTGGATCCACGCATAATAAATGTAACTCTATCTCTCTAAGTGTTGCTTGGTTCTTCTCTGGTTTTCTGTAATAGTATCTCATGGGTGCTCAAGGTTCCCTGGGCATGGAACCTGAGTAGTGCCTCTTGCTTAGATCTTTCTTGACTTGTTTCCTTTCATATAAAAATTTAACTTCTCTGAGTCCCTTGGGACAATGCTCTTGGTATGGGGAACATCTAAGGAATCTGGTAAATGGATCTTGTTGCCTGTAACTGAGGGGATTGATAATTTACTAGGGATCCTTTCTCTGGAGCCCAATTGCATTTAATCTAAGGTCTTCTATGGGCAATGCTGCCCTCACAAAGGAACTGTTGAAAGCCTTGCTCTTTCTCAGATTTCCCAAATGCCCAACACAGCCTCTTCCAGTAGGACTCAGGGCATAGCTATGGTGGACTAGCAGTACTAGCTGAAGTGTTTCCAAGGAAGGTAAGGGCTTGGTGACTCTTCACCCTCTTTCCCTTTTTCTTTATGGGTACTACAGACTCTTATTATTTCCTGTTTGTTCCACCATAGAAGCTTCCTCCCTGATTTTTCTTCAAATCATTTTATACCCAAACTTTTTTAAAATCTTGGTAGATAAAGTTAAACTTTTCAGCACAAAATGAGATACATCCAAAGTGTATTCACCACCCCAGTCTTATTCCTATTTTTGTTTCCCACCCCTCTTCCTCCATCACTTCCTCTTCCTTCCTTCCTTCCTTCCTTCCTTCCTTCCTTCCTTCCTTCCTTCCTCCCTTCCTCCCTTCCTTCCTTCTCCCTTTCAGCTATTCATTAGACATCAGAAGGCTTCTACTCTGTCAGACATTATGCTAAGTACTAGGTATACAAAGACATATGGGAAAATGGCAGCGAAGTAGACGGATGTGTCTGGAGCTTTGTTGCTGGGCAGAGGGAGTGAGAGTGGCTAAGAGTCCCACTGGGAGTGTTTGTTGGCAAGTTAAGAGTCAGTTATCCTCCAGGAGAAGGTGGGGGACTGTTGGATGGGGCTCTCCCGGCCAGGCAGCCCCACTGCCACGGGGATTTTGTCTGCTGGAGCCACCAGCGCAAACGCAGAGACCGCGCCATCTTGCAGAGGGAGGTGGATGTCTGCAGAGGTCTGAAGCCGGCGGCTGGGGCACCCATCGAGCAGCCCAGAATTCCGCTCTCCAATCAGCGCAGACACGCAGCAGAATCAGAGATCCACAGAGCAGATGGAAAGGTCAGATTTCCCCTGAGAAAAGAGGGAGGTGGATGTCTGCAGAGATCTGAAAGGTGCAGCTGGCAGAGGCACCAAGTGAACAGCCAGAGACCCAGAGCACGGCTCTCCAGGCCCCGTGGACGCACGGGCGGCAGATTCGGAGATCCACACGGCGCACGGAAAGGTCGGATTTTGCCTGGGTTAGGGTGAGGTCTCCTACCCCCACGCTGTGGGAGTCTGGCTGCGGGAAAGCGGCCTCTGGAGAGGTCCGCAGAGGTGGGCAGGGCATGATCCCTGAGTGTGGAGGCAGACGCTCCCAGCTGTCGACAGAGGAGAGCTCTGGAAAATGACTCTTTTTTCTGGGGCAGAGGGACAGCCTGGGAGTTATTACAGTGTCCCGGCTGCAAAACCCCCACAAACTGGCTTTGAGAACCACAGAGTAGCAGGATCTGAGCACAGCCTAGACAGGTCCTGTGCTTCGTTTCAGAGATCAATTCCAAAACACTGCCACCCAGTGGATGACACACAAATTAACTCTCGCATAACCACAACAGAATAAATAGATTAAAACACTAAGAGGGGAACACAGGGAACTGCAATACCTTCCCTATTGGGAAACAGGAGTGCCAAGCAGAATAATAGTGGAAGTGAATCACCATTCTATTTTTTTTTCTTTCTTTTTAATTTTAATTTTAATTTTTAATTTTTACATGTTTTAATTAAAATATTATTTTTTTCTTTCTGCCTCAATTGATTTTACCTTTTTAATTATTACATTTTTGTTTTAAACTAGTATTATTAATTAGTACTAGTACTTTACCTTTTTGGATAAAAACAAGTGTCATTTTGTTTTCTCTTTATTTTATTTCGGGATTAGAGTTCTACATTCTATTTTCATCTTTCCTTTATCATAATTTTACTCCAACTCAACTCTACTTTTATGCCAACACTTTCCTCCTAACTTTCCCCATTTTGTTGTCTTATTTCTCTTTCCCTTTTCTTACTTTTGATTCCCCCTATTCCTTCTCTTTACTTGGTTAAAATCTCACCCCATTTATATATCTAATTTCAAATCCCCTACTACAAGTCCATACAAACCTCTCTCTTCTTGTCTACACTAGCCAAAAAGTTGTTTTTTCTCAATGTCCTTTTGTTGCTGTTTGCCTGAAAAGTGATTATATTGATTTTTTGAAAATTTTTGTGAGATTGTTTTTGTTTATTCTACTTGTTTTATTTTGCTTTTTGCTTGCTTTGTTTTTTATCTCTCTTTTTCTTCACCTACTTCAATACCAGTTGCTATTTGCAGTTTATATTAATCTCGAGGTACTGGTTGCTGGCCTTTATTGGGATTAGTGACTGTTCTATTGGAGTTTTCTCCTGACATCTATAGTTTGTCCCCCTTTTCTCTCTTATACACATTCTTTTCTCTCTGACTTTTTTCTCTTCCTCTTTTATTCTCCTTCTCCTTTTTATTCTCTTATTTTATTTTATTTTATTTTATTTTATTTTTGTGTTCATTTATTTATTTTTTCCTTTTCTCGCTCTCCCAATTTGATTTTGGCATTTCTTTCTTTTCTTTTTTTTTCAACATTTTCCGCTTCTTCTTTCTCTACTTACCCCTAATTTGTCTTCCATTAGTGGTCATCTTATTTGTGATTATTAACATCTTGAATACATTTCTACTCGGTGCCTTGTGTGCTGTACCAGGTCGTGTTGTAGTTTGTGCCTTTCAATCAACATAAGAGAAAGAACTGCATAACCAGACACCCAGACAAGAAAGACCATGGGAAGAAAAAGAAACAGCCCACAAAAGACAGAAAGGCAGGCTTCAGCAGAAAAGGAAGTAAACGAAATAGAAGCAGAAATAAGCCTCCCAGAGAAAGAGTACAGAGAAATGATTATAAGGTGGATGAAAAGAATGGAAGACAAAATCAACAATCTGAGTAAGAGTCAAGAGGAAATGAAGAAGAAGCCTGAAGAAATGCACAAAGAAATAAAAAATGACATCACTGCTTTAAAGTCCTCAATAGAAAGCATCAAAAGTAGACTAGAAGAAGCAGAGGACCACACCAGTGAGCTAGAAGACACAGTAGGAAAAAATACCCAAGTACAGCAGCTTCTAGACAAAAAAATTAAAAAGCAAGAGGAGAGCCTAAAGGAACTTTGGGATAACACGAAAAAAATAACATCCGAATAATTGGGGTTCCAGAAAGAGTGGAAACTGAACAAGGATTAGAGAAAGTGTTTGAAGAAATAATGACAGAAAATTTCCTCAATATAGGAAGGGAAAAACCCACACAAATCCAAGAAGCTCACAGAGTCCCAATCAAAATGAACCCCAACAAACCGACACCAAGGCACATTATAATTAAATTGGCAAACACCGATGACAAAGTAAGAATCTTAAAAGTAGCCAGAGAGAAACAGAAAGTTACCTACAAAGGAACCCCCATAAGACTAGCTACTGACTTCTGAACAGAAACTCATCAGGCCAAAAGGGAATGGAATGAAATATACAAAGTCATGCAAAGGAAGGGTCTGAATCCAAGAATACTGTACCCTGCAAGACTCTCAATCAAAATTGAAGGTGAAATCAAAAGCCTCACAGAAAAAAAGGACTAAGGGAATATATTACGACCAAACCAGCAATGCAAGAAATGTTAAAGGGTCTGATGTAATAAAAAGAAAGAGGAAACAAAGAAGGAACTCAGGGGTAAGGCCTAAAAATGGCAATAGATAAGTACTTATCAATAATAAGGTTAAATGTAAACGGATTAAATGCTCCAATCAAAAGATAGGCTAACCGATTGGATAAGAAAACATGATCCATATATCTGCTGTTTGTAAGAAACCCACCTTAGGAAAAGAGATGCACACAGATTGAGGGAGAAGGGATGGAAGATGGTATTTCAGGCAAATGGAAATGGGGTTGCAATACTTATATCTGACAAATTAGATGTCAAACTGAAGGACATAATAATAAGAGATGAAGAAGGCCACTTCATAATACTAAAGGGAACAATCCAACAAGAAGAAATAACTCTGGTAAACATATATGCACCCAATATAGGAGCACCTAAATACATAAAAAAAACTCTTGGAGGATATTAAGGGAGAGATTGACAGCAATGCAATCATAGTAGGAGACTTTAATACCCCACTGTCACCATTGGACAAATCCTCTAAGCAAAAAATCACCAAAGAAACATCAATCCTAAATGACTCACTAGTCCAGATGGAATTAATTGACATCTTCAGAACATTTCACCCCAAAGCCACAGAATATACATTCTTCTCCAGTGCACATGGGTCATTTTCAAAGACAGATAATATGTTGGGTCATAAGAATAGTCTCTTCAAATTCAAGAAGATAGAAATCATATCAAGCATTTTCTCAGACCACAGTGGCATAAAACTGGAAATAAACTATAATAAAATCAACAGAAAGAAATCAAACACATGGAGACTAAAGAGCATGCTATTAAACAATGACTAGGTAACCAGAGAGATAAAGGAAGAAATAAAAAAACATCATGGCAAAAAATGACAATGACAACACAACAATACAAAATTTATGGGACACAGTGAAAGCAGTCTTGAGAGGGAAGTTCATAGCCTTACAAGCCTACTGCAAAAAACAGGAAACAATGGTAATAAATTACCTAAACCTACAACTCAAAGAGCTAGAACGAGAGCAACAAGAAAAGCCTAGTGTACTCTGAAGGAAGGAAATAGTGAAGATCAGAGAGGAGGTAAACAACTTGGAGACCAAAGAAACAATTCAAAAGATCAACAAAACAAAGAGCTGGTTTTTTGAATGGATAAACACGATTGATGGACCTCTAGCTAGGCCCACCAGGAAACAAAGAGAAAAGACCCAAATAAACAAAATCAGAAATGAAAGAGGAGAAATAACAACAGACCCTGTGGAAATACAAAAGATTGTTAAAAAATACTATGAACAACTCTATTCAAACACATTGGACAACCTGAAAGAAATGGACATTTTCCTAAAAAAATATAACCTTCCAAAACTCAATGAGGAGGAAACCAAACATCTCCATAGTCCAATAACTATGGAAGAAATTGAAGCAGTCATCAAAAAGCTTCCAGCAAATAAAAGCCTGGAAACAGGTGGCTACACAGGAGAGTTTTACCAAACATTCAAAGAAGAATTAAAACCTACCCTCCACAGACTCTTCAAAAACATTCAAGAAGAAGGAACACTTCCAAACACCTTCTATGAAGACAGCATCACCCTAATACCAAAAGCAGATAAAGACCACACAATGAAAGAGAATTACAGGCCAATATCTCTCATGAATATAGATGCCAAAATCCTCAACAAAATTCTAGGAAATCGGATCCAGCAGTACATCAGAAAGATCATGCACCATGACCAAGCAGGATTCATCCCAGGAATGCAGGGATTGTACAATATCCGCAAATCAATAAACATGATACATCACCCAAACATATTGAGAGATAAAATTCACATAGTCATATCAGTTGATGCAGAATAAGCATTTGACAAAATCTAACACCCTTTCTTGATAAAAACTCTCAGCAAAGTGGGATTAGAAGGATCATACCTCAACATCATAAAAGCCATATATGATAAACCCACAGCTAACATCATACTCAATGGGCAAAAACTAAAACCATTACCCTTAAGAACAGGAACAAGACAGGGATGCCCACTCTCACCTCTCCTGTTTGACATAGTACTGGAAGTATTAGCCATTGCAATTAGACAAGAAGAAGAAATAAAAGGCATCCAAATTGGAAAAGAAGAAGTAAAGCTGTCCTTATTTGCAGATGACATGATACTGTACATAAAAAACCCAAAGGACTCCATTCCAAAACTAATTGACTTAATTAATGAATTTGGCAATGTAGCAGGATACAAAGTTAATGCTAAGAAATCTGTGGCATTTCTGTACACTAATAGTGAAATTACAGAAAGAGAGACTCAAAAAGCAATCCATTACCATCGCATCAAAAAAATTAAGATACCTAGGAATAAACCTAACTAAAGAGGTAAAAGACCTCTATGCAGAAAACTACAGGACACTGAAAAAAGAGATAGAGGAAGATGTTAACAGATGGAAGAGCATACCATGCTCATGGATTGGGAGAATCAACATCATTAAAATGTCCATACTACCCAAAGCAATCTGCAGATTCAACGCACTAACCATTAAAGTACCAATGACATATTTCACAGCCCCAGAAAGAATTCTTCATAGATTCATCTGGAACAAAAAATGATCACGAATATCTACAGCAATTCTGATAAAGAAGAATAAAGTTGGTGAGATCTCAATACCAGATTTCAAGCTATACTACAAAGCAACTGTTCTCAAAACAGCCTGGTACTGGCAGAAGAACAGACAAATAGACCGATGGAATAGAATAGAGAACCCAGATATCCAACCAAACCACTATGCTCAACTAATATTTGACAAAGGAGGCATGAACATTCAATGGAGCCAAGATAGCCTCTTCAATAAGTGGTGTTGGGAAAATTGGACAGATACATGAAAAAAAATGAAAATGGACCACCAACCTACACCAAATACAAAAATAAACTTAAAATGCATGCAGGACTTAAACATTAGAAGGGAAACCATAAAAATACTAGAGGAATCCACAGGCAGCACAATCTCAGATATATGCCGAAAGAACTTTTTTACGAATACTGCTCCAAAGGCAATGGAAGCTGAAGAAAAAATGAACAAATGGGACTACATCAAAATAAAAAGCTTTTGCACAGCAGAAGAAACCATCAGCAAAACAACAAGAAAGATCACTGTATGGGAGAACATATTTGCAAATGTTATCACTGATAGAGGTTTAATCTCCAAAATCTACAGCCAAGTTATACAACTTAATAAAAGGAAGATGAACGTTCCAATAAAAAAAATGGGCAACGGACCTAAATAGAACCTTTTCAAAAGACGACAGAAGGAAGACCAAGAGACACATGAAAACATGTTCAAAGTCACTAATCATCTGAGAGATGCAAATCAAAACTACAATGCGATACCATCTTACACCTGTCAGAATGGCAATCATCAACAAATCAACAATCGACAAGTGTAGGCGAGGATGCGGAGAAAAAGGAACCCTTGTGAACTCTTGGTGGGAATGCAGACTGATGCAGCCACTTTGGAGAACAGTATGGAGTTTTCTTAAAAAACTAAAATGGATCTTCCATTTGACCCTGTAATTCCACTCTTAAAAATTTATCCTTAGAAATTACAAACACCAATCATAAAGGAGTTATGCACCCCTATGTTCATAGCAGCACAATTTACAATAGCTACAATTTGGAAACAGCCTAGGTGCCCGTCAGCAGATGAGTGGATCAGAAAACTGTGGTACATCTACACAATGGAATTCTTACCATTTGCAGCAACCTGGTTGGAACTGAAGAGTCTTACGCTTAGTGAAATAAGCCAGTCAATGAGGGAGAAGCATCACATGATCTCACTCATTGGTGGATAATAAAGAACATTATAAACTGATAAACAAAAGGATAGATACAGAGACAGTAAAGCTTCAAACAGACTGAAATTACAGCAGGAAGATTAAAGTTAGGTGAGGTAGATAAGAGATCAATCAAAGGACTTGTATGCATGCATATAAGCATAACCAATGAACATAGACACTGGGGGCTTGGAGTATGCCTGGGAGGGAGGGGGGGGCAATGGGTGATATGTATAAAAATTAATAAAAATTAAAAAAAAAAACATCTAGTTGTGGAACATTGAGTAGATTTTGTATCTCGCCGTGCAATTCCCTTAGATCTAATGAAGTATTCGTGCCTCTCTTGGATATCTTGACAACATCCTATTTCGGCGCCAATGAGTCTGCCACAGCTGGATCTGCATTCGTGCCATTTGGTCTCGCAGTTTGGCCACTCGGCTTCGTGGCATGGCAAACACACCTCTGAGGCAGCCACCGGGGATTCTCATCTTCTCTAGGGAAAACACAAGCATAGCCTTTGCCCCACATTAGTACTGGATCTGGACCATGCATTTCATTATTTAAGGGATCCCTCCAGAAAACATCTGGAAATTGCTTTATGGTGGGAGAGCAAAAACCCTGGGCAGCAGAACGTCCTTCATTATCTAATTGCAAAAAATTGAGGATGAAAATAGTATGATTGAGTAAGTTTTGTGGTGTGAGGGTATAATACTCCCCCTTTTTATTTTATATAACTGATTTTTTATAGTTTGATGAGCTCTCTCTACTATGCCTTGTCCCTGCGGATTGTACGCAATGTCATGTTTTACTACTATTCCAAATCCAGCGCAGAATTTAGTAAAACTCTTACTAGTATATTATGGGTTTTCAGTTGCTTAGGAATACCTAGAATGGAAAAACAGTATAATAAATGAGCAATGCAATGTTTAGGATTTTCTCTCGTCTGTGCAGTGGCTACAATCATGTGGGAGAAAGTATCTATAGTAACATGTACATATCTTTGTTTACCAAAAGAGAACACATGAGTAACATCCATTTGCCACAACTGATTGGGTTTTAACCCTCTGGGGTTTACCCAAGATGGGAAATGGGTAATAATTGAGGGCATTGAGGGCATTGCTTCACAATTTGTCTGGCTGCTTCCCATGGGATTTTAAATTGCCAACGCAGACTTTTGGCTGATGGATGATGAATAGCGTGAGAGCTTCTAGCCTGCTCTATAGCAGTAGTTTGCAAGGCGAAATTGATCTGAGTTATGATGTCTGCTACTTGGTTACCTTCAGTAAGGGGCCCCGGCAGATTAGAATGTGCTCGTATATATCCTATATAACAATGAGAAGTACGAGACCGTAAGCAATCCTGTATTTCTTGAAAAAGTTGTTGTATTGTTCCATTAGCAGCAGTAATGTGTGGAACAGTATCCAGCAGGTTAAGAGCCAGTATTACATATTGACTGTCAGAATACAAATTTAAAGGCTGGGGGTACTTTATCAAGGCTTGTTTCACGGCATAGAGTTCTACTTGTTGGGCTGAGTGCATAGTAGTTTCCCAAGAGATCTGTTCATATGCAGTAGCAATAGCGGCAACGCCATTAGAGGATCCATCTGTGAAGACTACTAAAGCCTCAGGAATAGGCTGAGAAACAATTATTTGAGGGAAAATAAAAGAAGCTTTGAGGGCAAAGTGTATTAATTTATCTGGGGGATAATGATGTAATAGTTTTCCTGTAAAGTTGGCCAAAGCCAGGGGAAATTCATTGGTCGTATTAAGCAGCCATTCTGTTTGCCTAGCTGTGTAAGACAATACTATAGCCGAAGGCTCTTGGCCTAGATGTAATATGCTGCATCGGTGCCCTTGTTGTATTCTTTCAGTGACTAAGGCATAATATGGAGTCAAAACTTTGTTAGGGGTTACATTTCGGTGCAACCATTGTAAAATCCCTTGTTGTTACAGTACGCCTGTGGGGGTATGAACAGTGGCCAAAATGAGCAGCCGCCATGGTTTGTTATAGTCACAGTAAGTCAGTTGAGTGTTTGTAATGGCAGCCTCAACCTTCTGCAAGGCCAATTTGGCCTTGGCAGTAAGTGCCCTGGAGGAAGTTGGATCAGAATCCCCTTTTAATATATCGAATAAAGGTTTTAAGTCCCCGATAGTTAATTTCAGTGCCGGCCGCAACCAATTGCTATCCCCCAGTAACTTCTGGAAATCATTAAGATTTTTACAGTTGTCTGTCTGGATAATCAACCTTTGGGGTTTAAAATGACGGGGAAATAACGTGTATCCTAGATAGCCATATGGATGCTGTAGTTGTATCTTTTCTTTAGCTACTTTAAGGCCATACTGTTGTAAACCCATCTGCATCTCTCCATAGGCAGCTAATAAAATTACTTCCTGATCATGAGCCAGAAAAATATTATCCATATAGTGGAAAATATAAACAGTAGGGTATAAGTTACGAGTTTTGGATATGGCCATTTGAACAAATTTTTGACATAAGGTAGGGCTATTAGCCATACCTTGAGGTAACACTTTCCAATGGTATCTAGTCATCGGCTCTTTCAGGTTAGTAGAAGGCACGCAAATGCAAATTGCTGACAGTCTTCTGGGTGCGAGGGAATGGTATAAAAGCAGTCCTTCAGATCTATAATTATTTTATAAATGTTGAGAGGAATGGCCATTGGAAAAGGTAGCCCTGGCTGCAATGCCCCCATCATGTACATAGTTTCATTTACCTTCCTAAGGTCTTGTAACAATCGCCATTTTCCTGATTTCTTCTTGATGACAAAAATGGGTGAGCTCCAGAGTGAGTTAGATCTTTCTAGGTGCCCTGCATCTAGATGCTCCTGCACCAACATTTGGGCAGCGGTAAGTTTTTCTTGAGTTAAGGGCCTCTGATCTAACCTATACAGGATCATCAGATTTCCACTGAATTTTATCAGCATGGATAGCAGGAGAGTCAGAGACCCCTATGAAAAATTTCCCAATCCTGCTCTATCATATTTTATCTGCAGGAAAATTGGTTCTGTTATTCCCTGATTGCTTTTCCCAAGGCCTTGATTAGGTAATAAATGCTGTCTCATCAATTGATTGGTAACTATCGGGTTAGGGCTCCAAAGATATACTCCCATCTTTTCCATTATATCCCGCCTGTCGGAAACCAAATATTGTTCTCACTAAAAGGATGTAAACAGGAAGCCAGAAGGCTGGCCAACCTTAATTGCTCTGAAAGGTCAGAGCTAATTACTCCCTGTTTAGTTGAAACATTATTGGTTGAAGCAACATCTATCTGTTTGTTTCATGTCAATTTCTGTTTTTGTTATTTCCTGCCTAAAGGCTAGGGGTGTGTCCCAAAGCCTTAATAAAAGGGAGAAAAAGGCCAGAGCAAAGGGTAGTCCTTCCCACTAGAGGAAGGCTCCCGCCTGGCCCCCCAATATCGCCAAATTAATATTTTCTAGTCTCTCATTTCATTTGCGTGCGGCCTCCTTCAGAACCCGAACCCTGACCCGGGAACCCTGAACCACGTGGGACGTGGAAAGAGGTTCCCACATCTGGCGCCCATCAGGGGCTGTGGAAAAAGGCGCTCACATCTGGGGCCTGACCGAGGGACGTCTGGAGGAGAAGGTATTATTCGCCTAAGAGCGAAGGAAGGAAAATTCACCAAGGAAAATGGTGAGGGAAGATTCACCTAGGAAAAGGTGAGGGGAATTCAACGTACGCAAAGCCCACGGATTGACTATAAAGTCGCGATCTGTAAGTAGGTTGGGAACGTCTTTTGCAGCCAGGCTAATGGGGAAGAATTAGGTTATAAATATAAAGTAAACTTTATTATAGACTTTTGGTTTGCATGCTTAAATAATGTGGTTTCTTGTTCAAATTAAAGTCTTAGTTTGCATTTGGAATCTGAAATCTGTAATAAGTGAAACTACACTGCTGAAACCACCTCTGGTGTGGAGAAATTTAAAGGTGGCAGGAGAGGGCAAGGTTCTCTGCTCTCCTGCAATGAGATTACTGAAGGTTTCATTTAAAAATTGTAAGAGAAATCGCAGGGAAATGCTAATCTTGGCCAAATTAGGTACTAGTTATTACTTCGGAAAGCGAAAAAGAAAGAAAAAATTTAAGATCTGTCTTTATCTTTTAAGCATGAAAAGAAATTCGGCCAGATCTGTTACTGATGCTTTCCTCCCTGAAGTAAGCAGGATGTGGAGGAAGAGAGACACTGGCAATCCAGTATGAAAGTCTACTCCCCCAGTATACTAATCTAAAGTCTCCTTTCTCACCATGAAAGAGTTTTAAAAATTTAGAGATGTGTCTGGAATTTCTGTACTTGTGAGGAGAGAAGCCCTGCTTAAAAAGAAATGGGCGCAATTGTCCACCTTTTTGGACATATTAAACAGGATTTTAAGCTGGAATCTCTCCGCAAAAGCTGCAGAAAAAGAAAAACCAGAACTGGTCTTTATTTTTTAAGAAAAATGGCCTAAAGGAACCAAAAGGAAAAAATTTTGTGTTATTAATCAAGGTTTTCAGCTAAATTTACTAAATTAAATTGGGAGAAAATAAAATAAAATTTCTCTAATAATTAGGAATTCAAAATATGTTGTTGGTTGGTCTAATAAAAAAGGATTAATTCTGTGATTCCCAACTGACAGATTAAAGATATAATTGATATCTTAAGATAATTATAAAAAATGTTATAATCTTTAAATCATATATGAATATATATATTTGATGTTTTTTTCCATGTTAAAATTTCTTGTAAAGCTCCATGGGCCCAGAGTAATACAAGAAACTTGTTCTCTCTTTTTAAAGGACATCTTAAATTTAACCGATCTAATATACTTGAAATTTCATGGAAAGCTTTATCAAATGAGAATTAATAAATATATTTTAAATGTTGTAAAGGTTTTGGCCTCTAAGAAGGACCAAGGTAGCACTCCAGGGAGAGGCATAAACACTCAGCCTCTGAGAGATCCAGTCTCTCGGTGTCCTAGATGTCAGAGAGATAACCATTGGCCAAGACAGTGTAAATCAAAATTTCATAGAAATGGGGAGCCTCTAAATCAGGATACAGGGTATGGTCAACCACCGGGAAAAGGCCAGAGCAGGTGGCAGTCCTTCCCACTAGAGGAAGGCTCCCGCCTGGACCCCCAATATCGCCAAATTAATATTTTCTAGTCTCTCATTTCGTTTGCGTGTGGCCTCCTTCAGAACCCAAACCCTGACCCGGGAACCCTGAACCACGCAGGACCTGGAAAGAGGTTCCCACACCCGCCCCCATAGATTAACTGGTAAATAGGGGACAACATAAGGTTGAAAATTCCCTGCGTGCTCATCTTCATCTTTCCAAGTCAATATTTGAGAACTTTGTTGAGGAGAACGACTTTGCCCTATACCCTGTAGGTAGGTGGCAGTTGTCTGTAAAGGCTAAGATGCTGGCCAGTGGTCCTCGGAAATCACTGAAACATCAGCTCCAGTATCCAACAGAACTTGAAATCTTTTCCCATTTATCCATAAAACCATTTCAGGCTGTTCCTTTTTAATCTCCTGGATCCAATAAGCATCTGAAGACCCAAACCCTTGTGTTCCCCTACCTCGGGAGTTCTGTATTCTATTTCTACTTATATGATAAGGTATAAGGAGTAATTGAGCGATCCTAGTGCCAGCAGGAATATCAAATATTACTTTAGAAGTGGAAGCCATTACCTTAATCTCTCCGGTATAATCGGCATCAATAACACCTAGTGATACATTTAATCCCTTCATGGTCAACCCACTTCGTCCCAATAATAACCCAACAACTCCAGATGGTAAGGAGCCTTTTATGCTAGTTGGTATGGCTTGCATCCCCATCTCAGGGGTCAATACGATGTGGGTGGAGGAACTGAGGTCCAATCCGGCACTTCCTGAGGTGGCCCGCTGGAGGGCAGAAATGGATTGGAGTTGGACAGAGGCATCGGGTTTTGACCCTGCATTGCCCCATAACATTGTTTCCCATGTATTGTCCCATTCCCGCCAACATTTCATAGGTAACCTGTAATCCTTGAGCCTGGTTGTCAGTTGCTGCTTGACTATAGCATTCAGAATACTCAGATTTCCACAACAGAAAGTCTCCCCCAGATAAACATGCTTTGGCTGTAGGTTTCCAGTCCTGAGGTGGTAGGGCCGCGGACGCCACTGCCTCTAGTATCGCCTCTGTAAACGGAGCAGTGGGTCCATATTGGGAGCAAGCCATCTTTAATTCTTTAAGCTGCTTGTATGGGATGGCCTCGTGTTCTCTCCAAACATGCTGATTGTCTGCCCGCTGTACCACCGGCTAAGCCTGAAATCCTTCCAAAACTTCTCCATCCCGCTGTGCTTGGCGCAGGGTTAATTGTAGCGGGGAGACTACATCATCCATACCAGGCTTCATATTTCCTATTAGCAAAATCTGCCTTTTAGGGTCAATTCCAACGGTAGCAATTATAGGGCATACCTGAGGAGGCGCATTCGGAGGAGGTAAAGGGGGAGCCTGCGGAAGGAGACATGGCCCTTGTTCACCCTCAGAGGTGCTAGTTCTGGATGCCTCTCCACTTAATTGTTTCTCCATCAGCTGTTTCATTAAATCAGCCATGGCAGTTAAGTCCTTTTGAATTTGTTTTAACTCCATAACTGTTGATCCTGGTTCCTCGGCGGCTACCACGTTAGCTAATAAATGAAAATTATCCTCCGGATTGTACTGGGCAGCTTGCTCAGTCAAATCATCCCAGTCAGACGGATCTCAAATCATCCCAGTCAGACGGATCTAGGCCGTCATCCAGCTTGACTGCTGTAATTAGGCTTGGATAAATCTTCGGCACCTTTTCTAAAGCTTCTACAAATTTCTCATAAGTCTGAGTGGCAGCAGTCTGTATATCCTTAACCTCCTGAGTCTGATTATAAATCTAGTGTCCTTAAGATCTGGCTGTTCATACCTCGGAGGAGAACCCCGGCCTGAGGTGCCAGGCACTGGGGGCAAAGGGGCAGTGGGTAATAACATAGGAGCTGTTATTGGGGGTTGGGGGGGGGGACAGGCGGCAGCTCAGAGGGAGGGGTTGGCAGAGAGGACAGGGAACGGGACCTAGACCTCAAGCTTTCTCGTGTGCTTTTCTGCCATTTAGTTATTTCTGAATCATCACTAAGGCAATCCCGAATTAAAGACCATAATGTGAAAGCATCTACAGGCACTCGACTCAGACCATGCACATTATACCAATTCTGAATCTCATTTCTTACCTTCTTCCACACCCTATAATTAATGGTCCCATCTCGTGGAAACCATGGACAAATAGTTTGCACAAACTAAACAAACCTTGTTAATTGCGGCTTTTCTACACAGGCACCTCGTGCCACTAGCATGCTATATAGAACCTGTAAGAACAAGTCCCTGCTAGAAGCCTGCCCCATTTTTACTCCCGAATATTCCACGTATCCGCTGGTACTCACAATTTTGTCGCCACCTCACCACATGGCGACCTTCCCAGTCGTCCCAGGATCTTCAGGCCCCACATTGGGTGCCACCTGCCAGATCCAGCAGGCGTTGCAGGTCCTGAAGGTAAGGCTGGGAGGTTTAAGAAAGAATAGTCTTAAAGAGAGGCTTCGGGAGGATTGCAGCTCATCCTGGAACTGCAGCAAGTTTATTAAGAGCACAGGACCTTTTATACACTGAGCCTGGGCGTTCCTCCAAGTGATCTTGTCCCAGGACGTGGCCAGGCCCCAGTTCTTTAAGGCGTGCTCAGAAAAATATTTACCAGGAACAGATACCAGCTGTACTCAGCTACTCATAATCAAGAACATCTTTATCTTGTCCTGCACGCACAACTGAACAAAGGAGTTGTGTTCCACCCTGTCCCTATTTGACCCGGCATTATCGGGGTGAACAGGGAGGCGTCCCCACCCTTGCTCTATCCCCTGCTTAACCGGGCCGGCAGGGACCACGGCTTTCCACAGGTAAGAGGTCAACCAAAGGACTTTTATGCATGCATATAACCAATGAACACAAGATATTGGGGGGTTATGCTATGCATGGGAGTGGGGGAGGGCAATGGGAAGATACATTAATAAAAATTAAAAAATAAATATAAATAAAAAAGGAAAATTAAAAAATATAAAATAAAATGTGAAATAATGCTAAATGGCAAAAAACCCCAAATACACATCTATCAACAAGTGATTCTAAAAATCAAGTGAATTGAAAATCTGATGAACATAATAAACTGGTAAATATAATAGAATCAGGGGCATAGAAAAGGAGTGGACTGACAATTCTCTGGCTGAAAGGGGTAAGTGGGGTGCAGGGAGAGATTGAACAAATATCATACACTTATGGATGAGGACAATGAGGGGGAGGAAAGGACAGAGGGAGGAGTGGGAGCTGGGTGGAGGTTAGCTCAGGGGGGAAAAAGAAGAATAATTCTAATAATTTGAACAATAAAGGTTTATTAAATAAAAAAATAAAAAAGTTAAGCTTTACATATGTCTTCTTCTTCTTCTTTTTTAAAAATACATTTTATTAATTTTTTACAGACAGGAAGGGAGAGGGATAGAAAGTCAGAAACATCAATGAGAGAGAGACATTGATCAGCCGCCTCCTGTATGCCCCACACTGGAGATGTGCCTGCAAGCAAGGTACCTGCCCCCAATGGGAATCAAACCTGGGACCTTTCGGTCCGCAGGCTGATACTCTATCCACTGAGTCAAACTGGTCTCGGCCATATGTCTTCTTTTACTCCCACTTTATTTCCCCCCACCAGCCATTCCCACTCTGGGCAAGCTCTCACAGCCCCAGTGTCTAATATGCATGCATACAAATTCTTTGGTTGCTATATAACCCCCTTCCCTGTCATTTTCTCTGGAGGTATTGTTCATCAAATTATGTTGATCATTATATCCTATATATGAGTGAGGTTATGTGATATTTCTCTTTTTTCCAACTGGCTTATTTTGCTTAGCATAATGCTCTCCAGTTCCACCCATGCTGTTGAAAATGTTAAAAGTTCCTTCTTTTTTATAGCAGTATAGTATTCCATTGTGTAGAATTAATACAGTTTTTTAATCCATTCATCTGCTGATGGGCACTTAGGTGGTTTGGGGAGATAGGATTTACTTGATGGTCCAAATTGCTGTTTAACTATTTTAATCTCCCTTTTCTACTTATCCTGTCTTACTCTCCTGTGTCATTTATTCAATTTTTTTCAACATTTTTTTTTACAAATATTCTATAACTTTTACAAAAATTTTTTTTAGAAACTTTAAAATGCTCAGAAATAATCAGCTTTAGAAACAACTTTCTTTCTCCTTCAAAATTCATTTTCATGCTTCAGGCTTTCTTTATTATACAAAAATCATAATTTCTTTTCATGATTTTTGAATTTTTAACTTGTAGATACCTTAATTTTAAGGTGGTATGTAATTAAGATTCCTTAGATTAGCAATACATTCACATTTTTAGCGATACCCTGTATAATGAAAACCTAACATGCAAATCAACTGAAGTGTAGAATGACTGGTTGGCAGGGGGCAGGGCTGGTGAGCGAGTGGCACCACGCCAGCCAAGGCAGGTGCCAGTGGGCAAAGGGAGTGAATGGCAATCAGGGAGTGGTGGCATCTGGTGGCAGCAGGGTGATGGGGGGTGGAGCTGGCCATTTCCTGGCCAGTAACATTCCCTGGTCACCTCCTTTAGAAGGAGGCCACTGGTGGTGGCATTGGTTAGACAATGGAGGCTGGGGTTGGCCACTCACCAGCCAGTGCCATCCCCTGATGGACCCACTGCTCAACTCCCACAAAGAGAAGCCACTAGTGATGGTGGAGGAGTGATGGGGGTCGGGGGAAGCAGCAAGGACAGCCACTGGCACTGTCTCCAGATTGGCCCACTGGTTGCCTCACTCAGAGGGAGGCCAGATTGTGGCTTAGGCCTGCTCCCTTGAGGGCTCCCAGACTGTGAGAAGGCAAAGGCTGGACTGAGGGACCCCCACTGAGTGCACAAATTTTTGTGCACTGAGCCTCTAGTTTCAAATAAAATACAAGTCTTATTCATTAATAGATTCAAATCCATCCTCTATATTTCCCCTAAGAGGCAAACTTAAATTAATTAATGTTTCAGTATCCTATTATTTCAAAATATTTAGATATTTATTATTTAATATAGCAATATTCCAAAGCCTTTAATTTATCAAAGACTTTGGAAAATTATGTATAGGCCTATGATGCTGGAGAAAATGGTGGGGTAGGGTTCAGGGAAAAAAGGGAGTAGACACCACAGCCTGTTCCCAGACCTCTAGCTGCTTGGATTCAAAACTTCCACATTTTTCCTTAGAGATAACATGCTACTGTTGTGACTTCTGTCCCTCTTGGCTAGCCTTTCCCTGGGTCACATATTCCACAATTGTGAACATTATGTTAGCTTTCTGTTTCTGCCTTTCTTATATTTATGTAAATAGGCCTTCTGAGCCTCTTTTAACAGCTATTCTGCACTTCTATCATTCCTCTAACTTTGCCATTTTCTTGTCAGGTCAACCCTTGGTGACAAATAGTAATTTTTAATATTTTTTTTTGGCCCAACAAATCCTTGAGGTATGGCCCAGATTACTTTCTCATTTGATTTTTTAGTCTTGGTAAAATTCAGAAAGCCTTTCTTGTTTGTTTTGCTGAATATTGAAGGCTTTATTTAAGGCTCCTGGGTTTGGAAATTTTACATCTGCTGTAAGTACTCCAGGGCCAGCTAAGTGCTATCTTTCCCAGGTAGCTATAGCTGACCTTGAAATCATTCTCCCTACTTTTCCAGAGAATAGTATTCCCAAGATAGACATATACACTTGTGGTCCACATATACATTTGTGGGCCCCAAAATGGGTTTAACTGGTCAGCTAAGCCACATGGGTCTTTCAGGAGAGGTTTTAACTCCTATTTTATTTTGTTTTGTTTTTAATTTTTGCAAGGCAAACATCCTAGACAAGCCCCCAAATTGTAAGAAATAAAGCAAGCCTTCAAATTCAGGGGTCCTGGTAGAACACAAAATATACTTGGGAGCCAGGAAGCAAGGCAAATATCTTTACTTCTATGTAGAAGGGTGTACACACATGGTCTGGAAGCATGTGCACACTGAGTAGGAGGTCTGCTTGGCTTTATAATCCCCACACAAGTGACCTGCCCCTCACTCTTGATTGGAGCTCAGATTCATGATTAACTAATTCAAAGGGAGGGGTTGGCCTTTACCATTTCAAGAGGGCGTCCCCCAGGGGAGCTGCAAGCCATGTGGCCAACATGGTGACTGCAAAATCACACAGTTCAAAATGGCAGCTGTCTAAACTGTTCTTTGACAGAAAAGATGACCTCTTTATTATCATAGAAGACCACCAGTATGTGGCCAACAAATTATTAACTTCATTATCATAGGTAATAATCAGAATATCACTGTCTAGCTGGTGAAAAAGATTAGCAAGTACCCAAGTTAATTTTTTTATGTCCAATAGGGAAAGGGATCTAAGGAGACAGATATTATTTCCACTAGGAAACTATCTCTATATATATAAAAACATAAGCAACAGTTATGGCTGAATGATTGGAATGACCAAAATGACTGGTTGCTATGATGTGCACTGAGCACCAGGGGCAGATGCGCACCACAGGAGCTGCCTCCTGGTAGTGAGTGTGCTCCCACAGCCAACCTTCCCTGGTCAGCCAACCTCCAGCCATCAGGCCCCGATTGCCCAATCAGGGCTGGGACCCAAGCTGGGATGGGGGACTAGGGTGAGTGGAGGCAGACACAGTCCCTTTCCCAGGGTGATCTTCAGGCCTTGATTGCTAGCTGGGCCTAGGGACTTTACCCATGCATGAATTTTGTGCACCAATCCTCTAGTAAGGAAGATAATAGCAGTATAAAATTATTTTATATACATTCAATCAATAACAATTAGGTAATATAAGAACAAGGTTTGAGCAGCATCAATTTGTGAGTATACAGGCCTTGTTGATGTCTTGGGATGGCTATGTACCTCTTTTGTAGTCAGTGGCTTCTCATCCTTGAGATGAAGGCAATTGTCAGAGACAGGGCAAATGTCCATTCATGGTTAGGTATCTGATAAGGTAAGGTCTCTTTAACACTGTGGGAGAGAGTCTTTCATTAATGTATTTCTCAATGGACAAAAATCTCCAGGTTGTTGTAGTCTTTGAATCTTTGTTTCCTGGGAGTACTGTGAAATGAGTGTTACTGATTTGTTAGTTCCTACAATTCAGAATGTCTGCTTTTTAATTTTCCTTATATTTGGGAGATAAAAGATTTAAAAATCAACAATATTTTAAACAGAGTCATAAGAATAATTACTCTCAATTCATTTAGTCCCATAACTATTTTTGTTTATACTGATTATCTTCCAATAGTTTTTTTTAAAATTCAGTTATTCTTTAAAGCTCTATAAATATCATCCATTTCAAACATATGACCTGCTTAGAAGCCTGCAAGTTAGAGTAAATCAGAGTCCTCATCATGGGTTTTTCTAGAGACATAATATACTAGCAAATGCATCAGAGTAAAGTAGATTTGATAAAAAAAACTTTGCTTTTCTATAAGATATAATACTGCAAAGCAACAATTTCTTGGTAAATAATAATTCCTGTAAAATGACATAGAAATAATATAAAATTTGTATACTTTTAGATTCAATATAATTTAAGCATATAAAGAATAAATAATATGTAAGGTTTTTAAAACAAGGCACATGGCTCATTGCAAGTGGTGTATTGAGCATTGAAAATAATTCATAAACTCCCAATATGTGAAGTGAAAATACACAGAGTATCACTGGCAAATACAGAGAATCATCACACTTGTCTAATGCCCCTGTGTGGACATGAGCTATGTCTGAAAGTTTCCTGTTTGAACTTGGCTCTGAATCTGTACAAGTTCCTTTCTGAAGCAGACTGAAACCTCTATAACATTCAAAATATATGTACATAAATAGAACATACTTAATTTTATTTGACAAAGCTTCCCATGTAATTTCAAGTATATTAAATTAGCCTAATTAGTTCAAAAATATTTCTTTAAAGAAGAGAGAATAAATTGTTGAGTCACCAGGGCCCTTGAAATGTACCAAAGCTATCTCTTAATTAAAGTCTTGAAATTTAACTTGGAAAGACTGTCAAATATACATAACCCAAAGATTATATCACAAACTCTTTGTAATTATTTAGGAGATATCAATCAAACTTAATCTGGTTTTAATATTAAAAATTTGGTCCAGACCACAGAATTCTGCTTAATTTATATAAGTATTAATATATTTTGAATCAGGCCAATAAAATATTATGCCACACTTAAACACACAAACAAATACCACACAAAAACCATACATATAAAGACCACAACATAATTTGAACTACTAATTTTTCCTGAGCAGATGCAAAAATTATTTTCCTCAAAAATAAATTTTCATACTTCATGCATTTTATTATCACAACTATATAATTTCTCCCAACTTAAAATTTAAAAAGTTAATTTGAACTTTTAACTCTTAGAAGCCTCAAATTTTAGGTGAAAAATTAAGTACTTAGCATTTCTTAGATTAGTAATACATTCACATTTTTTAAGGATATATTTCAAACAAAATAGAAGACATATTCAATTAATAGATTCAAATCTATTCTCCAGATTTTCCATACAAGGCAAACTCAAATTAATTAATGTTTCAGTATTTTGTTATTTCAAAATACCTAGGTATTAAAAATTATTATTACTATTGTTATTTTATCATTTTATATTTTATCATTATATTATCATTATTTTTTTTACTATTTAACCCAACAATTCTCCAAAGCTTTTAAGTTACCAATTATGTTGTAGAAAAGGCATAGTGGGGAAGGGAGCAGGCCCTGCAGTCTCTTCTAGGACTGAAGTTTCTAGGCCTCCAGCTGCTTAGATTTAAAACTGCCACATTTTTCCTTAGCAATAACATGCTAAGGTTTGGGTGATAGTGAGTTCAGCTTCTGATAGTACCAGGACGTTAAAGAAGCTGTTCTTTGGGAAGTGGGTGATAATGCTGGCCTTGGGATCTTAAGACTCAGTGAAGGGTCCCTTCCTTTTTCTCTGTGATGCATATGCTTCCCCTCTTTTGGTTGTCCATACTGTTGTGGCCTGTTTCTGGCCCTCAGAGCCAGCCCTTACCTGGACCACTTGTTCTACAGTTGTGAGCATTATGTTAGTTTTTTTTTTCCTTATACTGCTCCAATTCCTTTTGCAACCTAGAAAATGTGATTTCTGATGACATAGAGGCCTCTGGATTGGTTGGAATACTATCAGGACAGCCCTCCTCCTGAGAGGATGGTTGGGATTGCAAACTGGCCATTTTGGATATTCCCTCAGATTGTCACCTGGTCACATATGGAGTGAAAGGCAAGACAAGGGATCTTATTAGGCTTGTTCTCTTTTAGGCTTCTCTACCTTCACAGGGAGAAAGGCAACTGGCCTCTTCCTCCAACAAAGAGAACAGTCAATTTACATATTTGTAATTACACTGATAATGCTTTATCATAACCCTTCAGTCTAGTTACATCTATCTATTATATCTTAACAAGTTTTAGATTTTAATGTCAATAATTACCCAAAGAATTTCTTGACCAATTTTGTAACAGGGATAACTCACCAGACTTCAGCAGCTTTAATGTGAAAATACTATTTTGTGAAAAGCCACTCCTGCATGGCTTGGGTTTAGGATTAGAGAACCACACACAAATGATGAGACTGGACAAGATATATGAATTTGGAAACAGGGGCCAGGCAGAGAGCTCAACTCTAGTGGAAGGACTTCACTGGTGCCCAGACCCTGCCAGCCTTTTATTCAATTTTAGATACACATATTGTCCATAGACAGGCAGGCTATCTTAAAGGTCAATAAATATTAGTAAAGATTTACTTTGAAACTATTTGGTCAGGAAATTGATTGAGCCACCATTGTCTTGACTAAACAGTCAGAGCATAGCTTTGGCCTTTGCCAGAGCTCAAGGTCCACCAGTATTTCGGGTTCCTTGTTTACACTTTCCTGATAGCATAGACATCTTCTCCTTTTAATTTTCTTAATAAATCTTGAAAAGTGAATGCTGCCTTAAGGATTTGAGTTCTTTTAAGATTCTTCATCCTGCATGTGCAGACTAGAAATAAACATATGAGAACAAGAATGAGACAAGCAATAGTGGTTATGCTAAGAGGCAAATGTAAGGAGATCCAGTGGAAGGGATTAAATTCTTTCATGTCCTTTTTAAGTTGTTGACAGGCATCTAAGGAATTAGTTTGTAAATTTTCCTGGGATAATTGTACCATATGCTATTGTAATTCTAAAATATCAAGGGTTGTGTTATCTTTACCCCAAGCACCAAGAAGGTGATTTTTTTAAAAATTGATTCCCAAGGGTATAAGGTACTATTATAGGAAATGGGGATAACATAAATCTGGGAAAAATTATAATGACACTACAAAGATATTCTTTGCTCTAAGCTGTGGATTTTGTCACCCATCCATAAGACTATAGACTTTAATGCTGATAATTCTATCTCAAATTGGCTATCAATTCTTTTTTGTATAGACATGTCTTAGTTACATTTTCCTTAGCTTGTTATGTAAAATGAGAAGTTTGAACAGTTTGTACCATGGATGAAGTAGCAATGCCCACAGAAGTAACATTATGAGGGCAACGAGTCCTGCAATTAACATTCCAAGAAATTATTTTTTGTCATTTTAAGATTTTTACCAGATCATGTAACAGATGGTAGTTTTGATGAGATTCCCAAGGCTCGGTTAGGTTAGTAGGAACCCCAGCAAAAGCAGGTTATTTTAAAATCATGGGGGAATCTTTTTGGAATGTAGAATTAATACAATGGGATAGTGTGTAGCCTGTGCATGACACTTCATACAGATGGCTTGTAGCATTAAGGTGCATCTGGATGGGGTCTGACAGGAGTACAAATGGATCAAATACACAGGAGGTGGCAAATATTGTCTTATTGGGAGTTCCCCTTAATAGGTGCAAGTGCAGCAGCTAATTCCTATTGTGTATTTTGTAGGAGCCAATTGTCATGTTGTAATTGAGATCCAATAAATCCTCATTCATGCCATGAGATGCAGTGATTAGCTTAAACATATAAATAGGATGCGGTCCCCTTCCATTTTAGGGTGTGATTGTTACTATATGCAGACCCATAGGGGCTCCAATCCACAAAGGAAAAACTGTTATTAAATTTGCTGCTGGTGGGGTAGTCACTATAACACTCTTGCCAATTAATTTCTTCCTTGGTGGGGTGCCATTATAAAACTTTTTACATAATGGCTTAGTGAGGGGATGTCTTAGTAAAGTTACATTTTCTGTACTTTTTCCTGGAGCTAATTATAGTAGATGTATTTGGGCTTTTGCCCAAATCCTCTTCCTTCAGTGTCCATGCTAGCCAGAAGCCCCTTTTTAACTTTACACACAAAGGAGCAGTGGTTTGATTCTGTGTCATGGGGGTGGAGGTGGTGGGGGGAGGAGGGTCAGCCCACATAAGGAGTCTTACCCATGGAGGGTCAAGAACATAAGTCCAAAATACTTCCCCATTTGACCCTGGTAGTAGTACCACACAGCTGATAACTGCTAGCATGGCAAGAAGGATGTTCTCAGGTGTTCTTGGGGTCTGAAGTTTCCTCACAAATTAGCACAGCTTTCTGGCCATCTTCTTCACCATCCCCCAGGTGAGCGCCAGGCTTGTCATCAGCTTCATTCTCTTCCCACTCCTTATCTTCAGTGGATTGCTTGGGACTGCTGCTGTCTGCGGCTGGAGTAGTGGATTGTCTGCAGTTGCAAGGTGCAGCTCCAGGTGCAAGGTCTTTATTAATCCGGCCAATTGCTCCCTTGGATCCATGTTGAAGTTTAATATATATATATATTTTTTGCAGGAATCCACACAGGATTGGTGGTTTTTTGGAAATACACAAGCGTACCCTCAACCAAATATTAACAGGGAGTTGGGGCCCTTCCATAAACCAGACTCGGGATCTTTCCATTTAACCAGACCATTTTCCTTTGTCTTATTCTGACACCAATGTATTTCCATGGGTGTCTTGCCATCGCGTCACAAGTGAAAAAACTTAAAGTAATTAAGGCGTAGTGTAGCCTGCAAGGGAGGGAAATTGGGGGCA
Organism: Lasiurus borealis; assembly: GCA_004026805.1. Classification (NCBI taxonomy): domain Eukaryota; kingdom Metazoa; phylum Chordata; class Mammalia; order Chiroptera; family Vespertilionidae; genus Lasiurus; species Lasiurus borealis. The sequence continues at coordinate 82,952 of PVJN01002927.1, read as the reverse complement.
ATCAAGCCTGCAGGGGAGGGCAGAGGAGGGAAGTTGGGGACAACCGGGTCTGCAGGGAAGGACAGTTGTGGGGGAAGGGGAACTCGACCTGCAGGGGAGGGCAGTTAGGTGTGATTAGGCCTGCAGGGGAGGGCAGTTAGGGGCAATCAGGCTGGCAGGGGAGTGGTTATGGGGTGATCAGACTGGCAGGCAGAAGTGGTAAGGGGCAATCAGGAAGGCAGGGAGGTGAGCAGTTGGGAGCCAGCAGTCCTGGATTGTGAAATGGGCAGTTGGACATTCCAAATTGGAGAGGGTGTAGGCTGGGCTGAGGGACACAACCCCCATGCACAAATTTCATGCACTGGACCTCTAGTTGTATGATAAGCAACTTTACAATTAGATGATCTATCAGTCAAAACAGTTAATGCTCCAGGAACAGGTTCCTGCCTAGTATTTTTTTGGTATAATAATGGGGGTATAATATAAAAATTGTATTAATTTGTCTTTTAATAGGTGACAACTAAGTTACCATGAATACACACTTAATCCAATTTGCCTCTTCAAATTAGTTTGAAATAACATTTCTAATTGCTTCCCAGTGAGGAGAAATAGATGCATTGGGGTTCTTTTCTTCTAAGCTGCCCGTAGCACTTTCTGAGCTGAGATATTAACTGAGCCATGAGTTCTATATATGAAGTCTCAGTTTTAGAATACTGATGCTCTCTGTGGACCCATTCAATAATAGTAGAGGAGTTTTTATTTTGGAAGATGACTCCAGTGAGACTACTTGCAGTAGGATTAATCTGTCCCAATAAAGGCAATTCAGGCTGTACCTGTACTACTTGGGCTGAGAAGATTGCCTCTAAATTCTGAGCTTTTTCCTAGCTTTATCTGTTAATGTTTGGGGTGAGGAAAGATTAAAGTCACCCCTTAAGTATATTAAATAAATTTGTTATTTTTCCTGTAGAGATTTTCAGATAAGGTCTTAACCAGTTAATCTCCCTAATAATTTTTGAAAGTCATTAAAGTTTTAGGACAATTTTTTCTTATTTCCCCTTTTGAGGCCTAATACATTGGTTTTCATTTATGGTTCTCAGATATTTGAAAGGCGTTTCTTTCTGTACCTTTTCTGGAGCAATTTTTAAGCCTTATTTAGGGAGTTCCTTTTCTAATTAGGAGAACATTGTTAAAGTCTGCTCTTCCCATGGACTTGCTAAGAGTAAGCCATTTAAGTAATGGATAATATAATATTGGGGATATTTGTCCCTTAAAGGCTGAACAGCTTGAGCTAAATATTTTTGACACAAGGTTGGGCTATAGGCCATTCAGTGAGACAAAACCTTCCATTGATATCTTTTCATGGGTTCTATATTATTAATAGATGGCACTGAAAATGCAAATCTTTGTTTATATTGAGATGCTAAGGGAATGGTGAAAAACAATCCTTAAGATCTACTAATATAAGAGACTAATCTAGAGGGATTTGTGAAGGCACTAGGAGTCCAGCCTGTAAAGCTCCCATGGTATGCATAGTGGCATTAATGTCTCTAAGATCATGTAACAATAGCTATTTTCCTGTCCCTTTTTAGTTATAGGCATATTCCAAGGACTATTGCAAGTCTCTGTGTGGCCAGCCTCTATTTGTTCCTGTATTAATTAATGAATATGACTTAATTTCTCCTTGGTTAATGGCCACTGATCCACCCATATACGTAGGTCTATCATCTTTCTATTGTATAGTATTATCATGAGGGTGAGGAGGCTGAGCAGTGACCATTCCTAAAAAGGCTGATATCCTAATCCTTATCTGGGTTTCCTTTGGTTTGGGTGGGCTCTTTAACTCCCTGATTATTTTTCCTAAGCCTTGACCAGTCTGATATCCCATCTAAGTCAGAGATAATATTAAGAGGCTCTTGCAAATTCTGCAATGCTTCCTTAATAGCCTCTAATTCAATTCTTTGTACAGAAGTATGACTGGTCAGTATGACTCTGTCTGAATTCATCCTATATAATGGCTCTAAATAGGATGTTTAGCCTTCTAAAATATCCTGGCCTTATAAGTTGACTGTAATTCCAGAGACTATGTAAGGCTGAAACCATCCTGTCTGTCCTTCCTCATCTTGCCACCTTAACACTGCAGCACTACGTTGTATATTTTCAGGAACTCCAACCCCCCTAAGTGAGCCCATAGCTTCTACCATGGACCAACTTGGAGGCCAGAATTCTTTGCTGATAATGCTGACATCTGCTCCAATGTCCACTAAACCTTTAAAAAGTTTTCTCCTCTATTCTTAAATTAATAATAGGATGCATTTTGCTAATTTCATGTATCCAATAGATATCTGAGCTTCCAAATCTTTGTGTTCCTCTTTTCCTATATATAGCTTTGCTTTGCTGAATATAAGGTAGAAGTTGCATACAAGCAATTTTTTTTTTTGTCTTGGAGTAATTTTATAATATATTTGCATTCTAGTATTACCTTGTTTTTTCCTTTGAAGTCTGAATCTATGACTCCAAGCAGAACAGTTAGTCCTTTCAGAGTGTTTCTACTTCTCCCTAAGATTAATTCTTACTTTCCCAATGGCACAGTTCTACAAATTCCTGTAGAAACAGCTTGCCAAGCCATATTGGAGGTCTAAGTGACTGCTATTGTACTGTTAAGATCTAGACCTTTGCTCCCCAGAGTGGCTCAGATGAAGAAATCCACTGTGGGCCTTGCAGGGCAAAAATCCTTTATTGATGATGGGGCTGGAGGCAGCCCCTCTGACCATTTCCCTGTAGTTGGGCATTCCCTATGTCTTGATCTAACAGCTGCCCATTTTTATGAAATTTTGATCTACATTGACAGGACCAATTGTTTCCTTTCTGACATCTAGAACACAGAGCGGTTGAATCTGAGTTGATTGAATCGGGAAGCAGAATACTCATGCCTTTCCTTCGAGTGCCACCTTGTGTCCTTCTTGGTTGCCTACATTCTTTTTTGAAATGTCCTGTTTTTCCACAATTAAAACACCTTTTATTCCCCAATATTAACAATGGCAGCTAGTAAGTTTGCTTCAAAAGTGCCTGATCCCACATTCTGACATGCTCGAATCATTTCTGTAATGGTACTATTTTTTATCAGAGGTGTCAGGCATTTTTTATAATCAGCATTGGCATTTTCATAAGCTAATTGCTAAATTAAAATATCTTCTGCTGTTTCATGTTGAATCTGTCATCTCACTACTCAAGTGAGGTGAGCCACAAAGTCAGAAAATGACTCTGTAGGGCCTTGCAGACATTTACTAAAAGCTCTCTCAGGATACCCTTTGCTGGTAAAACTTACCAAACTCTTTTTCACAAAGTCTAATTTGCTTATAAGCTTGTTACATATAATTCAGCTGATTCTGCACATCACTGTATTGTCCTAGTCCTGCTAGCATTTCATACATTATTTGATCATTCAGCCCGCCGTTTGTGTGGACTTGCTCCTGACGTTTCTCTAAAAATTCTCCCTTCCATAGTAAATGAACTTCTCCATCTAGAGTTGTGTGAGCCAGAGAATACCAATCGTAAGAAGCTAAGAACACTTCAGAAATGTTAGTCATAATTCTCCTATAAAAGGAGCAGTAGGACCATTTTGCATTATGCTCTCCCATAAGGCCTTTATCATTTTAAAGCCAAATTTTTCATGCTGTCTTATTATATGATTTAGGAGATATGGATCAGCTACCTGCATAAGAGGAAAAGCAAGTCTCTCCTCGACCATCATGTCCTTTAATCATTTTCGGATAGCTCTTTGCATAGTTGATTCTATTAATGGCGAATGAAATGCTTCAGAATTAGGACATGAAAGTGGAGGGGCCACAAAGGCCATTCCTCTAATTTTTCTTTCTACTTCTCTTTAGGAGCAGAGGGTTCAAGAGGCGGAGGTTTATCCTCTTTTGCCTCTCTGAAAGGCTCTAGCAAATGTAAAACCATACTCCACAAGGAGAAACAATTTGGAAGCAAGCTTTTCCCTTGCTGCTGAGCTTTTTTCAAGTTCTGATCCACTCTTTCCCAACATTAAACATCTAATGTACCCTCTTCGGGAAACCAAAGATTATGTTCTATGATAACATGTAAAAACTATAAGAGAATACCTTCTGATACTTTAATTCCTTTATCCTTCAGCATGCAAACTAAAAGTGTACAATAAAGTTTCCCCCCTTCTGATGAATTCTGCCCCATTAGCCTGGCTAAAAAGGACGTTCTCACTCTACTTACAGATCACAATTTCTGCAGCTGGCCATGGGTTTTGCATGTAGTGAATTCCCTCATCTTTTCAGTGAATTCTATTCCCACCTATCTGGTGAACTTCGTTTTTTGCTCTAGGCAAATCTTCTTCTCCAGTTGTCCTTCATCAAGGGGCCAGATGTGAAAAGCTACATCTTGCATAACTTGGGTTCAGGATTTGGAGAAGGGCTGTGTATAAATGACAAGGCTAAACAAGAATATGAATTTGGAAAGAGGGGGCCAGGTGGAGAGTCTTTCTCAAGAAGAAAGGCTTCACTGGTGCCTAGGCCTTACCAACCTCTTATTCAATTTTAGATACACATATTACCCTTAGGCAGGCAATTCCGGTAACAGACTATCTTAAAGGTCTGTAAATATTAGTAAAGATTTACTTTGAGAAAATCAGGAAATTGATTGAGCCACCATTGTCTTGACCAAATAATCAGTGCATAGCTTTGGCCCTTGCTAGAGCTCAAGGTCCACCAGCATTTTGGGTTCCTTGTTTACAATTTCCTGATAACATAGACAATGGGTCACCTCCGACATCCAACCCAGCCTGTATAGCTCACTTCTCCATGCCTGTAACCCCTACTTCGCCATGTAATCTTTGTCTCTATATTCATAAACCAGTGTACAGCAAACCAAAGTCCCCAAAGATAGAAAGTCAAAATTACATTACAGACACAAAGACAGAAATCTCACTAGCTAAGATTTTCTGGTGGCTGAAATCCTGAAAGGGAGAGCAGAAAGAGCCCCAAGATTAAGGATTCTTGGCAGGTGCTGGGACTTTCCTGCAGTCTTTATCATGTGTTCAGCCTCACCACACATAACTGGGCTTTCCCAAAGCGGGACTTGCCCCATCTTTAAACAAATTAAGCAAGCAACAAAGAGACATAAAACAGCAATAGAAATGCTCTTATGCAGGTACACACAACACACTAAAAGTTTATACCACAGAATGTCCTGCATTAAAAACGACCAAAGCAGAGCAATGTCTTCTATCCCTGGTTCTGCAACTGTCCCTATATAGAACCTCAGCTTTCTTCCAATGAACTATTTAAAATATGGGCTGGGACCTTTTCTAGTTGCCTCTACCTCCCTTTGTCTAGAAAGTGGTTGGCAAACTCATTAGTCAACAGAGCAACAAACCACGACTCACTAGCTGCATGTGGCTTGTGAGCCGCAGTTTGCTGACCACTGGTCTAGGGGAATCTTTTTTTTTTTTTAAATTAAATCTTTATTATTCAGATTATTACATTTGTTTCTCTTTTTTCCCCTCCATAGCACCCCTCCACTTGGTTCCCACCCCTCCCTCTGCCCTTAGTTCCCTCCCATTGATCTCAACCATAGGTGTATGATTTTTGTCCAATCTCTCCCTGTACACCCTTCACCCCTTTCCCCCTAAGAATTAACAGTCCACTCCCTTTCTGTGCTCCTGATTCTATTATATTCACCAGTTTATTGTGTTGATCAAATTTTTAATTCACTTAATTTTTAGATTCACTTGTTGATAGATACGTATTTGTTCATAATTTTTTGGCTTTTACCTCTTTCTTCTTCCTCTTCTAGAAGAGTACCCTTCAGCATTTCATATAACACTGGTTTCGAGTTGATGAACTCCTTTAGCTTTTTCTTATCTGTGAAGCTCTTTATCTGCCCTTCAATTCTGAATGTTAGCTTTGCTGGATAGATTATTCTTGATTGTAGGTTCTTGTTATTCATCACGTTGAATATTTCTTGCCACTCCCATCTGGCCTGCATGGTTTCTGTTGAGAAATCAGCTGACAGTCGTATGGGTGCTCCCTTGTAGGTAATGAACTGTTTTTCTCTTGCTGCTTTTAATATTCTCTCTTTGTCTTTTGCTCTTGGTATTTTAATTATGATGTGTCTTGGTGTGGTCCTCTTTGGATTCTTTTTATGTGGGGTTCTGTGTGCTTCCTGGACTTGTAAGTCTATTTCTTTTACCAGATGTGGGAAGTTTTCAGTCATTATTTCTTTAAATAGGTTTTCAGTATCTTGCTCTCTCTCTTCCTCTGGCACCCCCACAATTCTGATGTTGGTACGCTTGAAGCTGTCTCAGAGTCTCCTTACATTATATTCACATTTTTGGATTCTTCTCTCTTCTTGCTTTTCCAGTTGAGTGTTTTCTGTTTCTTTATATTTCAAATTTTTGACTTGATTCTTGCCTTTCTGTAGTCTGCTGTTAGGACTCTGTATATTTTTTATTTCAGTCAGTGTCTCTAGTTGGTCCTTTTTTTTATCTCCTCTTGGGACTCGCTAAATTTATGCATCATCGCTAACCTCTCTAGTTGGCTCTTTTGTATCTCTAGTAGGCTTTTTTGCATCTGCTCTTGGCCCTCGCTAAATTTATCCATCTTTTCTAGCATATTCTTGAAAAACCTTATAAGCGTGGTTTTGAACTCTATATCCAGTCATTTTTTTCCCTCCATTTCTTTTGTTTTTGATCCCTTCCCTTGTCTTGGCATTTTCACTATGTCGGGGAAACTTCTGTACTTGCAAAACCACAGAAGCCTCTGTTGAGCTTGGGATGGGTGGAGTCTCAGGGCTTAAGGGACCGCCTTGCCTTCCAGTTGGCCCTGCCCTCCACGGCCCGGAGTTTCACGTGACTGGGTAATCGCTGGAGTGTCCTTGTGCGAGCGCATACCCGCAGTGCATCTAGACCGCTGCCTTTCCAGCTCCCCTACGCTCCAGGACCACACGAGTCTAGATCTCCAGGATTTCGCCCGAAACAGGGGCCCAGTGGACTCAGAAGTGGCACAGTTGGGAGGGTCTGTCTCCCGCCCAGTCGCAAAAGCCAGCAGCCCAATCAGCAATCTGTCCTCTGTGCGGCACCGTGTGTGTGTGCGCGCGCGCGACCATGACCAGACCTCCTATCTTTTGCGACTCCCCTAAATTTCCGTGCACTTCTCCCTTTTCACAGTCCAAACTCCCCCCATATGAGTTTCGGCTGGGTCTGGGGTTTAGTGTCGTAGGATAAGGGGTTCAATGCTGTTGGGAGTCTCCATTTCCCTCCCGTCAGAGAAAGCCAGCCAGGTACTCGGGCACCCGCTCTCTCAGCGTGCACGTCTCCATACCTCAGCTTTTTGCAGCTCCTCAGAGTCTCTGTGAGCCCCTCTCTTTCCTTCTAGTTGTAGAACTTATACTTGGCCAGCTTTCCTGGGGTTCTGGCTGATGTCCGTTCTGTCTTTTAGTTGTAGTTTTGAAATTGTTGTGCGTGGCAACAGTGTACGTGTTTACCTATGCTGCCATCTTGGCTCTCAATCCTAGGGGAATCTTCCTAGGACATGTGCTATTGGTAATATGTACCACTCATACCCTCTTTCCCCACCCCTGCATCTTGTTTACTCAGGGGAAATTCAGTAATGGCCTGGCCACCTACAGTTTCTTTTTTATGAAGATAAATAAGAAGGATGCTTTCTACCAGGGAGGGGTGGGGAGGGGAAACAGTGTGTAGGCATTTATTAACTTCAGCATAGTTCTGAGATAGTCTCTAAAATTTATTAATTTCCATCTTATTTGGAAGGGTTTTCTTTTTTTCTTCTATGTTTTTCCTTAGAAGCTTCTGAATTCCAAAGCAAGATATGCTTCCCATATAGTCATTCAGTTTAATTTCAGAGCTGTCATTTTTTCTAATTCCTGAATGCAAAATATTAATGTAAGTACCCAAAGACAACTGCATTTTGGCCATTTCTAAGTTGATATTTTCTAGTTAAATCTTCCCATTTTATAAAGCACTTGCAAGTAAAGGCTTCCTATCAGGAGTATTAAATGAGGGTTGGGGTTTAGGAGCTTCTGGCCTTTGAGGCACAATTTCCCATGTTAATTAATATTTTATTTTTGGCTATCAGTAGTGAGCAAATTTTCTAGATATGTTTTATATATTTGGCTATCAGTAGTGAGCAAATTTTCTAGATATGTTTTATATATACATAATGGCCTTAGTTTCTCTCCTGGCTGTCTAAAACAACCAGGGTTGAGCCCAGGCAGACGAAGCCTTATAATGGCCTCCTAGATGAATCATTTAGTTAATTACAGTTTAGTGAGGACTTCCCTATGGGGCTTCTGCATTTCTGACATCTCCACAAAGATTCTTAGTCACCTAGGAACATCCCAGAATTGTACTGGAGGAAGCTGAATGAGTTCAGATCATTTATATGGTGAAGTTTTTTTTTTTTTCCCTCAGACTCTTAGCAATTCCAATTGAAAAGCCAAAATCAAAACCAGCCACCCATTTTCCCCTCTAGTTCCACCTTAGCTTGGGTTCTGTCAACCCTGGTGGCACTTCAAGGATTTTAAAACACAGCTCAAATAAAGTCAGACCCTTTACCAAATCAAGGGAAGGTCCTGGATCCAAGAGACAACTCACCCAAGTTCACCCAGTAGGCAGAGAACCTGCAGGATCAATAGGATCTTTGCTAGATCCTAGCACTAAGTCTGAGCCCAAGGGATGGTCTCCGGTGAGCTTCTTTGGAACCCTGCCAAGACTATGCCAGGTAATGTTAATGTAAGAAAACAATAACATTCAAACCTGTAAAGAATTTTTGTGAGTTTATTTGATTCAAACTGTTGACATGCTGGGAAGCAGAACCTCAATGAATTGAGATAATGCTCTGTAGAATGGTGGGTTACAACTGTACTTCTATATTGCAATCAAAGAAAAGAGATGTAGGTGAATTACATGAAATCCATTGGTGATAGACCAGAGAGGTGGGAGAAAGCAAAGTGGAGGAAACCACTGGGATTGGATAAAAGCAAAATGATAGACACATATTTAGGGTGGGTACAGGAACAATTAATATGATAACAATAAAGGAATTTGTGATATCTGTCTTGGCACCCAGGCACATTAGCTTGTGCCCCCCGGGGTCCAGAAAAAGTTACAGGTTACCCAGACATTTCAAAGGGTATGTTATTATAGATGCAAAAAGACAGGTAGGCTCAGTTAAAGTAAAGGTTGACCTTGTCAATGAAGATACAAGCTTAGGATGTAACTACCCACCATAGCTGCTTTTAGTTAAAGTTTAATTTCAGACCATCCTTTGCAGTTTTTTAGGTCTCTGAGATTGCAAGACTGCCATGCAGGCCTCTCCTGAACTTGTCAGGTTAGCATGGGGCCTCTTTCGTCCACACCTCCCTTTTTCCTGGATTCTTAGCAGACCCTTCATTAAAAATTCCACCTGAACTTTTGTTGAAATGACCACTGCTTTATGTTTTTGATGTTACTCTCTAAGAATATTGCCAATGTCACGTATCTTACCATGCTATAATTGTATTATTTACCTGTCTGTGTCAAATCAACAAAAATGGTAGGTCCTAACCTTAGCTGTACATTAGAATCACCTTGGGGAATTAAATAACAAACAGTTCTAGCCCACAGATTCCTTGGGTGATTCTAATGTGTATCCAGAGTTGAGGCTTTGAGATCCTCTGACACTAGACTATAAAAGTAAGGAAAGGGGCCACTCTAATGACCTGAGACACTCAGGGTCAGCAAGATTCTGAAATTCATCAGACCTCTAGCTTCAACTATGAGTTTCTTCACCTTTTAAAATCTCAAAATTCTCATCTATAAATGAGATTACCTAATAGTGTAATTTTGAGGATTAAATGAGATATGATATAAAGCTCTTGGCATATGCCTGGCACATAGTATAAGCTCAATTAATACTTGTTAAACAAATAACTTTCTAGTAGTAAAAGCTATTTGTGTTGAGAATTAGAAATTCTGAGTCCTAGTTCCTGGCCTTCTAGAAATTAATTGTGTAACCTTAAGAAATTCCCTGCTCTCAAATTCCCTTTCAGCTCCTCTCAGTTTCAAAATTCTGTAATTCTATGATATTATAGACAATAAAACTTTGTAATCTTGCCCTAACCAGTTTGGCTCAGTAGATAGAGCCTGTGAACTGAAGGGTCCTGGGTTTGATTCTGGACAAAAGGCAGATACGCAAATTGTGGGCTCAATCCCCAGTAGGGGGCACGTGAGATGCAACTAATCAATGATTGATGTTTCTTAATCTTTCTCCCACTCCCTTCCTCTCTGAAATCAATTAAAAATATAAAAAAATAAAAAATTTTTAAATAAAAACAAAAAAAACTTTGTAATCTTATATTGGCTTATAAAAGTAGTATGTAGTTTGGTTAATTCCCAACGAATTTATAATTCCTTGATTAAACTACAGTTAAAATTTGAGATAATCTAAATTGAGTCCAATGTGTTTTTAATTCAGGAGACCTTCTTACACAGATGTAGCAGCTTTTTTTAAAAAAATATATTTTATTGATTTTTTTACAGAGAGGAAGGGAGAGAGAGAGTTAGAAACATCGATGGGAGAGACATCAATCAGCTGCCTCTTGCACGCCCCCTACTGGAGATGTGCCTGCAACCAAGGTACATGCCCTTGACTGGAATCAAACCTGGGACCTTCCAGTCTGCAGGCTAATGCTCTATCCACTGAGCCAAACGGGTTTCAGCATATGATTTTAGAGAGCAAGGGAGAGGGAGAGAGGGATAGAAACATCAATGATGAGAATCATTGATCAGCTGTCTCCTGCATGCTCCCCAGTGGGGATCAAGCCCCCAACTCGGGCACGTGCATTGATCGGGAATCAAACATTCTGGTTCATAGGTGGTCGCTCAACCACTGAGCTTCCCTAGCACAACACAGTTTTTGTATCATTTAGTCTTAGATGAATGAATATGACCTTAGGTCTGATCAAGCAATCCAATTGGTATCCCCTCTCCTGAGAAACTGTCCTTTAAATCATTTCCCAACCAACATTCCCTTTTGCTTAGACGACATTCCACTTGCTAAGACCAGTAACTTTCCCTTCTGTACTTGCCAAGATCCTGAACGGCCTAGAAAATTCCCCACCAATAAAGCCCCCAGAGTCCTTTAAAAACTCTGATTCCTTTGTCCCTTGGTGCTGACACCATTTTGGTGCTCAGCCTATCAGGTCTCCAGATGATCTAATCCTATATAATAAAGAGTTAATAAGCAAATTGACTCTCATGCCCTCACAAGATGGCTGCCTACAACCAGGCTGGCAGGGGATGGCCAAATGACTGAACAGGGGTGACCAGGCTGGCAAGGGGGTTAGTGAGGGACGACCAAATGACTGAACAGTAAGCTGTGTGGGGTGACCAAGCCAGTGGGGGGTTGGGAGGGAGAACAGTTGGGGCAACCAAGCTGGCAGAGAGGGGAAGTTGGGGGTTACCAGACCATCAGGGGGGGGGCAGTTGGAGGCAACCAGGCTGGTGGAAGGACAGTTAGGGGCAACTAGGCTGGAAGAGGGGGGCAATTGAGGACAACCAGGCCAGCAGGGGGGGCAGTTGGGAATGACCTGTTGGTAGGGGTGGGGGCAGTTAGGGGCAACCAGACCAGTAGAGGGAGGCAGTTGGGGGCAACCAAGCCCGAAGAGGAGTAGTAACAGGTGACCAGGCTGGCAGGGGTGGCAGTTAGGATGACCAGGCCAGCAGAAAGGGGCAGTTGGGGGCAACCAGGTTGGCAGGAGGGGGCAGTTAGGGGCGATCAGGCTGGCATGCAGAGACAGTGAGGGGTGATCAGGCTGGCAGGCAGGTGGGTGATTAGGAGCCAGCAGTTCAGGATTGTGAAATGGATGTACAACTGCCAGTTTAGGCCCAATCCCCAGCACTGGGCCTCTAGTATATTTACTTATTTTTTATCTTTTTTTATTGTGTTACATGTATACATATCTCCCCATTGTCCCCCCACTCCCAGGCATATCCCAATCCCCCAGTGTCTGTGTTCATTAGTTATGCTTATATGCATGCATACAAGTTTTTTGGTTGATCTCTTATCTACCCCACCTCTCCTTAAACTTCCTGCTGTAATTTGACAGTCTGTTTGATGCTTTACTGCTTCTGTGTCTATCCTTTTGTTCATCAGTTTATAATGTTCTTTATTATCCACAAATGAGTGAGATCATGTGGTGTTTCTCCTTCATTGATGACTTATTTCACTAAGCATAAGGCTCTCCAGTTCCAACCAGGTTGTTGCAAATGGTAAGAGTTCCTTCTTTTTTATGGCAGCATAAAATTCCATTGTGTAGATGTACCACAGTTTTCTGATCCACTCATCTGCTGTGGGCACCTAGGCTGTTTCCAAATTGTAGCTATTGTAAATTGTGCTGCTATGAACATAGATAGGGGTGCATAAATCCTTTCTGATTGGTGTTTCTAGTTTCTTAGGATATATTGCTAAGACTGGGATTGCTGGGTCAAATGGGAGTTCCATTTTTAGTTTTTTGAGGAAACTCCATACTGTTCTCCATAGTGGCTGCATCAGTCTGCATCTAGTACATTTATAATTCTTTACCATTTTCAGCCTCATGTGTTCCTCCTTCAGTGACCCTAACATCTGCCTGTTCTTACAGACAGATAAATTCTTAGATATTAATTTATTTTGCTAGGACAACTGCAGATTTTTAGTTGTTTTCCATATATGGTGATAGATTGGTGATATTATTATTATTAATAATATTTCTAAGTTCTTTTCAAATATAAACTCATTTGATCCTTGCTATGACTCTATGAGGCATGATTGATTTGAAATAGATTGTATCTCCACTGGGAGCCTGAACCAGAAGGTTGACCAGACTCCCCAAATAGCTGAAAAGTTTCCTGCAACACTTGGTTTCACAGCAGAGCAGTGCTCTAACCACTCAAGTTGGGATGCAGGGAAGAGTTACAAGTGTTTCTTCCCACTCCCCTGCCCCCGAAAAGATTTCCTGCTGGTCAAAGTGGGCATGCTCTTGAGCATTCAGTTTAATTAGTGGAACCCTGCAGTTTCTTTGCCAGAGGCCAGAGGCCCAGGAGCACAAGGCACCAGAAGACCAGGAAACACTCTGGATGTGGCATCTGCAGCCAAGGAGTTAGATCCCATTTCTGTGGCTCTTTGTGCTATAAGAACTAGCTTTGTGATTGGAACCCTAGCTTCTCCAGCGTTAAGTACTGTAAGGACAGAATAAATGACTTAGAACCCCTGCCATTTTTACAGAAGACCGGAGAAAAACCAAGCCACGCTTAGAGAAAGGGAGTTACAATTTAATTATGTGCAGGCCCAGAGAAAAATGTGCCTTTCAAATTCTGGGCCCTCCAACATGGAGGAAACTTTTTCTATTATACTTTTCCTTGCTCTTTTGTCTCCCAAATTTGGAATGAGACTTCCAGGCCTTCTGAGAAAGAAGGCCTGCATGCTGGGAAGGGGCCATGAGACCATATCTCAAGACCTGGCCTGGCACCAGCACTGACAACTCTGTCTGGGGCATAGTTTATAGCCTCTCTGGAGTTGGAGTATCTTATTTTCCTTATTATTTACATAAGCAAGCATTTACAGAAGCCAAAATAGCAAGGTTAAAATTTCAAACAGTAGTTTTTATATAAACTGAATGCTTCACTGTAATGAAAAGCCCAATCAGGCCTCTGGTTCTGCTATTGGAGAAATGTGTGGACAGTCTTTCTCCATTGTAGTGGGCATGGGATCCTTATGATATCTTAAGAAAAATAATTTTCTAAGACGCAGAGGGGATGAATTATTTTTATTTGCGTGGAATTACATCTCTGGGTTTGTAAAGTCCCATATCCTTAAGCCAATCCTGGAAGATGTGCACCTGGGAATTCAGCAGAGCTAGAAGCAAAGTCAGAATCCAAGGTTTCCTTTCCATGATGGAATTGGGTCTGGCACAGCATTAGGCTAGTTGAGCCCATCAGCCCATTTTGTTGGTCATGTGGGAGAATTCAGGATCATGACAGCCCTGTAAACCAAGAGTCAAGCACATAAGAGAACAAGCAAAGAGAGTGAACTCCTTTGTTTAGGAGATTAAGTATCTCAAATCTCCACTTCCTTACAGTGGCTACACCTACTCCGGCCAATGACCTGTTCCCATGTGTGATTGACAGACAAGTACTTTCTTTGTGTCACTTAGATTTTAGTGAGCATGTGTTTAAATTGAAGCTTCCTGGCAAAACTGCACAAATGGTATGCCCATAATATTTGGCCTTTCTTTTGCTTCTTTCCTGTTAATTAATAACTGGTTCATTACAATGGGGTCAGTTGCATCATTTGTGCATCTCTGCAAACTTGATTAATCTGCCAGGAATCTTCTTTTAGGCAGACTTGTCATTTGTTGTTTTTTAAAAAATGGTTCTTTTGTTTCCCTTGTTTTGTTAGCACTGCTCCACCTGCCACCCCTCCAACATTCATCCATCTGTTCATCTATCCTCAAGTCTAAAACATATTTCTAGCGGCTTGTTACTTTTAAAACTCCAAGTGGACAGCACTCTTCTTAAATGAATATTTATTTATGGAGCTTCCACTCTGGTGCTATAGGAGGAGAGATGGGAAGATCAAAACTATGTGGACCCTGCCCTCAGGGCTTTATCATTCAGTTGGGGTATCTTGGCAGGTGACTCAGTAATGGCAGAGTAGTCAAGGCATGGGGCAGCATTCTATTCTTCATTTCTGCAGATAAGCTGGTAATGCCAAGATGACTTCAAGTAACAAGTTAACTCAATGGTTCCAAATTTTTACATGAAAAAAATTTTGAGGACCCCAAAGAGCTTTTCTTTATGTGAATAATGTCTACTTTATCCTGTATAATAAAGCCTAAATTAGAAAATGCAACTGAGAAATTTTCAAAGCACAAGACTACATAAGCATGCAATCTATTATTTGTCAGAACAACATTGTCATACATGATGAAGCTTCTGGAAAATTCTGAATACTCATGAGAGAATGAGAGTGAAAAAGACAAATAATACCATCTTTTTTCTTTTTTTGCTAATCCTCACCCAAGGATATTTTTCCATTGATTTTTAGGGAGAGTGGAAAAGAAAGAGAAAAATAGAGAGGAACATTGATGTGAGAGAAACACATCAGTTGGTTGCCTCCTGCATGTGTCTTGATCAGGGCTTGGGCCAGAACGTGCAACCGAGGTATGTGCCCTAGACCGGAATTGAAACTGGAACCCTTGAGTCTGCAGTCTGATGCTCTAGCTGCTGAGCCAAACCTGCTAGGGCTGCACATTGATCTTCTATTTTCCTTTCCTTTTGGCCCTCTCTGTCCTTGGGTATAGGCATGTTCTACAAAAATGACCACTTGGCTTTTTTTTTTTCCCCATTTCTCTCTCGTTGTTCATCTTGTAACAATACCAACCAATTGCAAGCAATTCATTCCAAATATCCATCCATCACTTGCAATTTTTTCCTAATGTCTGGAAAACTCTGGCTTAAAAAAAGTCTAATTTACCATGTGAATATTTCAGGTGCTTGAGGATCCATATCAGTGTATTTCCAGTATGCCTGAAAAACTCATTCTTGAAAAGTAGAGAGGTCCTTATCTATCCTCTGCTTGAACTGCCTGTACTAGGTTTAGACTTGTTTTCTTGGGAACTCCCCTTCTGAGTCCCTCACATGCATCTATTATAATGTTCAAGTCAAGGCAGACCCCCATCATTGGGGTCCCAATTGGGCTCCACTAGAGGAATAGCTTGGGCTGGGTCAACTGTATTTGGGTCCTCTCCGTGGAGTCTCTGTGATTCCTCTCGAACTTTCCACAACACTAATTTCATCTTGTCCCAGGTTTATAAGATATTTGAGTACTTGTTGGGGTACTCAAATATTGGTCCAGTTGGGGTTATGACTGGTAAATATGAAGACAATCAAATCTTGACCTGAACATCATCCCGGTAGGAGGGATTGGAATTTTTTCAATTTAGCAAATCTGAGGTGGAAAATGGAGTATGGGCCCAATAATATTCTGCTGGGTGCCCATTCTCACTGGTATAGGTGGAGAGGAAATTGCCCTGCTAGGGAAAATAGTTCTATCCCTTCCTCTACATGTAGTATTATAGGTATCACATCTTTTCTCTGAACCATCAGCCCTTTATTTTCTTTTGAACCAGAATTATGCAAAGACATACAGCACTTCTCCCCCCGCCCCAATTCCTCAACCTTTGACAAAACAATTCTAACTGTAATATGGTATAATAGTTTAAAGAACCATTTAATGACCACCTTTTCCCAGAATATAAAGCATATAGATAGGCCAAGCAGTATTACAGTAAAACACTATTTCCCTTTTTTCATTGGTGGATAAATATAAGTAGCCCAACTTCCCAAAGTCTGTCCTAATGGAGTATCTTTTGGGATCTACCAGCACCCATCTTTAAACAATTTAGGCAAGATTACAGGCAAAGTTATATAAGGTAAATCCATTCGAATATACAACATATACAAGTGCACACAACAGATAGATAACCATTTACCACACACAGCTAGATAGAATGCCTGGTGCCACACAGGACTGTGTCTCAACCCTAAATTGGTGTGGAGATTAGGCAAGGATTATGGGAGGTCGCTTGCAACCAGGAGCTGATTAAGCTCATACTAGATGGGAGGCAACAGACAACCGACCCATCTTTTGTCTCAAAGGGTTCTGCTCTGCAGCTTGGGTTGGGGGAAGTTGGATGAGCAGGAAGCTGTTTCCATTCCCTTCTCTTGGCTCCACTGGCCTTGCTGTTCCATTTATTTGGCCTCAGAGTAAACATGCTCAAGCATACAAAATGTTAAGGCTGCCAAGACTTTCCAGAGGGAAAAACCTTAAGGACTGTTAATTCAACATCTAGTATTATCCACTATACTTATGGCTTACTGGACGAGATCAGTATAATCCGAGTATGATCATATCACATCTCAAAATATGCCTCTTTTACAAAAAGATTATTTTGAACTGAGGCAATTAAGTAGCAGCAAACCCAGACAGAGCTCTTTGCCATCTTCTTACCTGCCAAAAAGCAAGTCATACATTTCTGTTTGTGGAGTGTCCCCTGCCCTTCTCCTATACCAGAACAACCCTTATGACTAAGACAGAAAGTGGGCACTGAGGGGGGTCTGCACAAACAAACCTTGCTACAATAACTTTTATCTACTATTATTTTCTTCATATATTTACCTTCATACAATTTACTGCCCCTGGAAGTCCAAACCTCTTTTTCTTTGTCTTGTCACTTCTCTTTGATTTATTTTCAGTTGGTAAAATAAGACAGTACCTCTTTTCTATAAAGGCCTCCATGTATATAAAAATTAACATCAAATATAATTTGTGTAGCCTTGGTTGGTTTGGCTCACTTGGTTGAAGCATCTGTTAGGGGCAAGAGGAGAAATAGAATAGTTGGGGACTAGCTATAGTTATAAAAAATATTAATCATTATCTGTTAACTGTGGTTGTTTTGTTCTAATTAAAGAAAGCACATTCAGACCTGGCTAGGAGTTGTACACCCTGGGACTTGGGAGTTAACCTTGAAATGCAGTTCATTTTCCCTTTGTGAGAACTTTCTATCATTATGAAAAGATTACTAACCTTGTTATCAAAACAGTAGAGTCCCAGGGGTGCCTACCCTTTGCAACCCTCAGCCTGCATTGTCTATAATCTCTAACCATTATACTCATTTTTATTCCTTTTACATATTCATGTAATCTTTGTCCTTTTACCCAATATGAGCAAGTGGCTTATGGAGGGTTGGGGAAAGGATAAGGGAGCAGAGGAGATTTTTATGCATGACCTGCTGCTCTCCCATACTGCTGGCAGTTTTGGAATGAAGCTCATGTATGATTCAACCATGTTTCTGCTTAATTGGCTCAAGTAGTAACAAGCAGCCCAGACACATTTGTTATCTGGTTTCATTTTCTGAAATTCTGGTGGTACCACAAGTGGGACTCTTCTGAGGTGAGTATCAGGGATCCTGCTTGCTGCCTGCAACTGAGGCTGAGACCTGAACTCTTTTTTAAAGCACTGCGAGGAATTTCCCTGTTTTGAGTCCCAGCCACAGCCTCAGCAATTCGTGTCATGTCACCTAAGTTGAATCAAGCATTCTGCCTATTTTTGCCTCTTCTCCCTGAACCCCCATCAGCTCTGGCTCTGTGTAGAGAGAGCTACTGTTTCCTGTTAGTAACTTTTAGCCACCTGGGATTAACTGGTTTACTTGCAAAGCAGCCTCCCTATTTCCTGTTTAATAAATCCTACTCACCTTTTGATGACCCATTCCAATGCCATTTCTCCAGGAAAACTTATCTGATCTTATTCAATTAAAGGAACCCTTTCTTTCTCTGAAATTCCCTATACCTCTAACACTTAATTCTTCCTGCATTGTATGAGAAGAATGGGGAAAATCTGTCTCTTCACTGAATTGGAAACTCCTTGAAGGCCAGGCAACCAGTTTTGTCAGCATTTGCCTAGCCCAATTCCTAACTTACTTTAGGTGCTTAATTAATGTCCATGGGAATGAATGGGACTCTTCTTTCCAACTTCTCTCACCCTACAATCTGTAGAAACTTCCACATCTTGTCCAGACCTAGAATTACCAGTTCAAACTACCACTTTGAGTGGGGTGAGACCTGGCCCAGGAACCGAGAGTGCAGAGGAGTCACAGTCTCACCCCAGTGCCTATCAAAACAGTTTGGAGTAGCTTAACCTGCCAAGTGGGCATTTTAGATGGGATTTCTTTAAACCAGTGGTTCTCAACTTTTCTAATGCTGCGACCATTTAATACAGTTCCTCATGTTGTGGTGAATCGTAATGTAAGTATCTGTGTTTTCTGATGATCTTAGGCGACCCTGCTAGTGGTTCTCAACCTGTGGGTCACTGCTGTAGAGCCTAAGACCATCAGAAAACAGGTCATGACCCACAGGTTGGGAACCGCTGCTTTAAACCCTTTTCACATAATGCTTCTCTCTCCCCCAGTGCATCTTTTTTCCCCCCTTTTGCCTACTGTCTATTCCTGGTTCTTTAAAACAGGGGTGCTCCACCCAGAGGTGAGAGAGGGAAGATGAAGTGGGTCCTTCGACCATTCTTTTTGCCTTGTATCCTCCCCCCAATGGACCTATTCTTCATTCATTACATGAATACTTACCAAGCACCTACCATTTGCCAGGCACTATTCTAGTGTGGGGACCCAGCAATCAACAACATAGGCAGATATTCCAGCCTCATGGAATCAAACAGCATCATCCCATATGGGTCTAGGACTTCTGAAAAATGCCAGAGGCCATCAAAGGCATTCATCAAATTAATTGCAAAGTTCGCCATGATTTTAGAGAATATTGACAATGAGAATGAAATTTTGCTCCACTCATCTCTGGTGTCTGTGGGATCATGCTTCCTCTCCAAGGTGTATGAACTGGATGGTCCATAACCAGGAGTGGGCAATGAGAATCTACAGAGAAGTGGCTTGTATGCTTATGAAAAAGCATCCTGGGTTTCTTGGAATAAAAATCACTTATTTTGAGAGTTCCAAGATGGCAGCTGACAGGATGGAGGTGAGGGAGAGAGTGTGAGTGACTGAGGGAGCAAAAGGGGAGTACATGGACATGTAGGGTATGTGTGTATGTATGAATGAGAGACAGTTATATTCTTCAGGACTTTTGGGAGCTGTTGGACTAGGGTCCCCTAACCAGGAAGCCTCTGCTACCACTGACATCTCTTCTGAGGCGGTTGGCTCTGCAGTAGGGGCCATGTCATTTTGAAGGAGAGTGTCTGTGACTGACAGCCCAGTTTCACCTCCACCTGGAGAGACCTCCAACACCACCCGGGACCCTACAGCCACTCTGGCCAGGGACCTGCTGCCTGGCTGTGAAACCATGAACACTGACACTCCATTCTCCCTGGCAGTGGGCTCCTAAAAAGTTTGTCCAGGGGGAGATAAAATGGCAGCCAAATAGGTAGATGTGTCCTGTGCCTTCTCACAGAGCAGATAGAAAAAACAGCTGAATCTAATAACATCCACCTGGAATCGGTGAATTAAACACAGCTGGTGAGACAATCCATGGTTGGAAAGGACAGAGGATGCCTGGAGAATAATAGGATCAGGGATCTGGGCTGGAGAGAGAGAGACATGTGGCCCCAGGACTAGAGGGTCAAAAGAAAACTGCACTACACCAAATCCCTGTTGCTTGGGGACACATGTAACACTTGACTGTGGAAGGGGATCCACAGGGCTGCTGGCAACCAGAGATTAGATCTAAGTCCACAGCCGTGGGAGGCTGTGCCCAGAAAGGCAGCCTGAAGTTCTGCACTGGCCACTCATTGCTGAAGAGGGAGGGAGGGAGAGAAACATGCAGCAGTGTGGTTGCTCTGTCTTTACATTTTCCTTGCTAAACCCAGTACATAGTATCTTTTAATTACAAACACTCACTGATGCTGCAGTGCAGATAGAGGTGATTTTGTGAAGGCTGGGAGCAAAGCAGGGAGAGGCAACCAGGAATCCAGATCTGAGACAGTCCAGTACTTCCCACCTGAAACAGCCATTTTTCTCCTGAAGAACCGACCCCTCCTAGCAGTGCAGCCGCACCCAGCCTTGAGCTCGGCAGGGAAACAAGTGTTCTGAATACACCCAAGGAGCCTTCATGGACTGAGTGGAGGAGGCATTTAGTCCTGGAATACAGCAACATTCCCACCTAGGGGCTGTGAAAATAGGACTAAAAGCAGGCAGATGAACAAAGTAGGCAAAATGATCCTGCCTGCCTGAAACCAAGGCTAGCTAGACAGACACAGAGGAGCTGCAGATCATTGGAAACTTCAACACGGTGTTGACTACACCGTGAAGCTGAGAGGTGGCAGACAGAGCAGTAGAGAGGGGTCTTAACCCAGCCTCCATGGAATATTAAAATTCGGCTGAAGCGAAGGACACTTCACTATTTTACTTTTTATTTTTTTTATCTTTTACCTAAGAAAAAGAAAATGGAATTTTTATTTATTTATTATTATGTATTTTAAACTTTTATTTTTTCTGGATTAGTGTTCTACATTATATTTTTAGTTTTATATTATTATTTTTCTTCATCTCATTTTTTCCTTTTTGCCAATCTTTTC
The DNA here is from genome assembly GCA_004026805.1 of Lasiurus borealis. Lineage (NCBI taxonomy): Eukaryota > Metazoa > Chordata > Mammalia > Chiroptera > Vespertilionidae > Lasiurus > Lasiurus borealis. The sequence goes on along the minus strand of PVJN01002927.1, from coordinate 61,812 downwards.
TTCCTCACTTCTCCCTTTTTCATCCTGTTTTTCTTCTCCTTTTCCTGCTTTGGTTTTTCTCTCTCCTTTATTTTTACTCCTTGTTAAAAATTGATCTTCTCTATCTTCTTTATTGATATATTACCATTATAGTAGTCTCTGTTGGCTTTCTCTTATATCTTATTTCCTCTCCCCGACTCCACGTTGATGCACACCTCTCTTCTCTCTTTCTTCACTAGCCATTTTTTATACTTTTGTTTTTCCTCTCCTCACTCTCTTCTTCTCCTCATTGCTTAATTCATTTTACTTACCAAACTTAAGACTTTTTGATCTCTATTATATTCTCCTTTTCTATAAATGGATGGACATATAAGTAGATAGATTAAAGAAAAGGGAAATTTATTTTTTATTTTATTTTTAATCATTAGTTTTTATTATTTTTGTTATTATTATTATTATTATTATTATTATTTTACTTTTCTTCTTATCCACTCATTCTCTTCTACCTTCTCTATACTGAACCAAGGCCATTTACCCACTCATTCAATTTCTTTACCTTTTCATCCGAAAATAAACTCTGCTTCTTTAGATTCAGTCCTCCCTCCCCTTTTCTCCCTCGGGTTTTTGTTGTTTGCATTTATTGGTTTACTTGTTTGTTTTGTGGAGTTTTCTCACCACGTCTGTATATTTTCTCCCATTATTTTTTCTTCTTTTTCTTTTCTCTCTTATCTTTTTTCCCATTGCTCAATATAATTTTTTTGGCTCTTTTTTCTCCCCTATTTTCTTTTTAAAATCTGGTGGTCACATTTTTTGGTCATGAATACATTCCTGTTTTGTTCCCTCTGTGTCATGTCTTGTCAAGTTGTATTTTGTACCTTTTGTCAATGTGGTAGAGAGTGAGCTACATAACCAGATACCTGGAGAGGAGCAGAAATGGGGAGACTAAGAAATAGCCTCATATGAAAGAAAAGAAGGTATCACCAGAAAAGGAAGTAAATAAAATGGAGGCAAGCGATTTGTCAGAGAAAGAATTCAGAGCAATGGTCATAAGGATGCTGAAAAGGATGGAAGACAAATTCAACAACATGTATAAGAATCAAGAGAAAATGAAGAAAAACCAAGAAGAAATGAAGAATGACATACCTGCAATAAAGAACACAATAGGAAGCATCAACAGTAGACTAAAAGAAGTTGAGGACTGCATAAGCGAGCAAGAAAACAAGGTAGGAAAAAATACCCAAGTAGAGTAGCAACTGGAAAAAAAAAACACTTTAAAAGCAGAAAGAGAACCTAAGGGAGCTTTGGGGCAACATGAAATGAAACATCTGCATAGCAGGGGTCTCAGGAAGAGAGGAAATGGAGCAAGGAATAGAGAACCTATTTGAAGAAATAATGACAGAAAACTTCCCTGAAAATGAGAAGAAAAACTCATCCAAGTTCAAAGAGTACACAGAGTCCCAAACAAGAGGACCCCAAAAAGACCACACCAAGATACATCATAATTAAATGGGCAAACATCAGCAACAAAGTAAGAATCTTAAAGGCTGCCAGAGAGAGAAAGAAAGTACCTATAAGGAATCTCCCATTAAACTATCAATTGATTTCTCACAAAAGGCCGGAAGGGAATGGAATTAAATAATACAAAGTGATGCAAAACAAGGGACTGAATTCAAGAATACTATACCCAGCAAGGCTATCATTCAAAATTGAAGTTGAAAAAGGAGCTTCATTGACAAAAAAGACTAAGGGAGTTTATTACCACCAAGCCACTAATGCAAGAAATGCTGAAGGGACTGCTGTAAAAGGAAAAAAAAATAGGAAAGGAAGAAGAAACACAGGCATAAAGAATAAAAATTGTAACAAACAAGTGCCTATTAATAATAATCTTAAACATAAACAGAATTAAATGTTCTAGTAAAAAAATATAAGGTGGCTGAATGAATAAGAAAACATGACCCATATATCTGCTGTCTATAAGAGACCCATCTGAGAGCAAAGGATTCACACAGACTGGTGGTGAAGAGTTAAAAAAAGTTTTTCAGGCAAATTGGAGTGAAAAAAAGCTGGGGTATCAATACATATATCTGAAAATATAGGCCACAAAGAGAAGGCCATAACAAGAGATAAGGAAAGCCACTTCATCATACTAATGGGAGCAATTAGAAAAGAGGATATAACTCTGGTAAATATATATTCACCCAATTCAGGAGCACCCAAAAACATAAAAAAAAATTCTGTAAGATATCAAGGGAAAGATCAACAGTAATACAATCATAGTAGGGAACTTTAATACCCTGTTGACAACACTGGATAAATCCTCTAAACAAAAAATCGGTAAATAAATAGCAATTCTAAATGACTTACTAGATCAGATGGAATTAATTGACATCTTTAGAACATTTCACCCCAAACCCACAGAATATACATTCCGTTCAAGTCCATATGGGTCATTTTCAAAGATAGACCATATATTGGGACACTGGCAAAGTCTTTTCAAATTAAAAAAGATAAAATCATATCAAGTCTTCTTGGATCATAATGGCATAAAATTAGAAATCAACCCAAATAAAAACAAGGAAAAAAAAATCAAGCACTTGGAGGCTGAATAGCATACTATTAAACAATGATTGGGTTACCAAAGAGATCAAAGAAGAAATAAAAAGTATCCTGGTAATAAACAATAATGAAAACACAACATTCCAAAATCTATGGGACACAGTGAAAGCACTGCTGAGAGGAAAGTTCATAGTTTCACAGGTCTACCTCAAAAAAACAAGAAGAAATGGTAATAAATTAAAAAATTTAAAAGAGAGCAAGAAGTAAAGCTCCGTGTAAGCAGAAGGAAGGAAATAATAAATATCAGAACAGAAATAAATAACATAGAGACAAAAAATAACACAAAAGATCAATAAAACCAAGAGCTGGTTCTTTAAAAGGATAAACATGATCGATGAATCTCTAGCCAAGCTTAGCAAGAAACAAGGAGAGAGGATCCAAATAAACAAAATCAGGAATGAAAGAGGTAAAGTAAGAATAGATCCCACAAATTACCACACTCCAACAAACTGGACAACCTAGATGAAATGGACATATACTTAGAAAAATACAAGGTTTCAAAACACATTTAGGAAGAATAAAAAAACCTGAATAGGCTGATAACTACTGATGAAATTGAAGCAGTAAAAAAAAAAATCTTCCAACAGAGAAAAGGCCTGGTCCTGATGACTTCACAGTAGAGTTTTACTAAACATTCAAGGAAGAACTAAAACCTATCCTCCTCAGACTATTCCAAAAAATTCAAGAGGAAGAAACACTGCCAAGCTTGTTCTATAAAGCCAGCATTACCCTAATTCCAAAACCAGATAAAGACAACACAATGAAAGAGAATTACAGGTCTATATCCCTAATGAACATGGATGCCAAAATTCTCAACAAAATTCTAGCAAATCAGATCCAGCATTACATCAGAAAGATTATATACCATGATCAAGTGGGATTTACCCAGGGATGCAAGGATGTTACAATATGAGCAAATCAATAAATATGATATATATCATAAGCAAACTGAGAGAAGAAAACCACATAATCATATACATTAATGCAGAAAAAGCATTTGACAAAATCCAACACCTTTTCTTGATAAATACTCTCAACAAGGTTTGAATAGAAGGACCATACTGTAACATAATAAAAGCCATATATGACAAACCCATAGCTAACATCAGACTCAATGGGCTAAAACTAAAACCATCTCCCCTAAAAACAGGAACAAAATAGGGATGCCTACTTTCACCACTCCTGTTGGATATAGTACTGGAAGTACTAGCTATTGCAATCTGACAAGAAGAAGAAATAAAAGGCATTGATATTGGAAAAGAAGAAGTAATATTGTCCTTATTCACAGATGTACATAGAAAACCCTAAAGACTCCATCAAAATTTTTTTAGAGTTAATAAATGAATTTTTCAAGATAGCAGGATACAAAATTAATGCCAAGAATTCTTTGGCATTGCTATACACCAATAGTGAACTTACAGAAAGAGAGACTACAAAAGCAATCCCATTTACCATTCAACCAAAAAATTTAAGATACCCTGAGGTAAAAGAATGTAAAATAACTGTATTCAGAAAACTACAGGATACTGAAAAAAGAGTTAGAGGAAGACATTAAAGATGAAAAAACATACCGTGGTCATGGTTGGTAGAATCAACATCATTGAAATATCCATACTACCCAAAGCAATGTGTAGATTCTATGTACTTCCCATTAAAATATCAATGGCCTATTTCACAGACCTAGAAAAAACTCTCCAAAAACTCATCTGGAATAAAAAAAGACCCCAAATAGTTGCAGTGATCCTGAGAAAGAAGAACAAAGTAGGTGGGAATCTCAAACAAGATATTAAGCTGTATTACAAAGCCACTGTTCTCAAAACTGCCTGGTACTGGCACAAGAACAGACATATAGATCAATGGAATAGAATAGAAAACTCAGAAATAGACCCAAACCACTATGCTCAATTAATGTTTGACAAAAGAGGCAAGAACATACAATGGAGTTAAGACAGTCTCTTCAATAAATGATGTTGGGAAAATTGGACAGATACATGCCACTAAATGAAACTAGACCACCACCTTACACCATACACAAAAAGAAACTCAAAATGGATCAAGGACTTAAATGTAAGACGGGCATCCATAAAAATCTTAGAAGACTCTATAGATAGCAAAATATCACAGATATGTTGTAGCAATATCTTTATTGACATAGCTCCTATGGCAATGGAAACTAAAAAGAAACAAATGGGGCTACATCAAAATAAAAGGCTTTTGCACAGAAAAAGAAACCATCAACAAAACAACAAGAAAGCCCACTGCATGGGACAACATAAATGCTAATGTTATTTCATATAAGGGTTTAATCTCCAAAATTTACAGGGAACTCATATAACTTCACAAAAGAAAAATAAATAATCCAATAAAAAATGGGCAAAAGATCTAATTAGACATATTTCTAAAGAAGACATATAGTAGAAACCAAGATGGCAGCATAGGTGAACACCTAAGCTGATGTCTCACACAATTTCAAAATTACATCTAAAAGACAGAATGGACACCATTCAGAACAACAGGAAAACTGATTGAGTGAAAATTCTACAACTAGAAATAAAGAGAAGGGCTCACAAAGACTCAGAGGAGCTGTAAAAAGCTGAGGTATGGAGACATGTTTGTAGAGAGGATGGGCGGAAGAGGGTCTGGCTGGCTTCCTCTAGTGGGACAGAGACAGAAAATCCTGACTGCACTGAACCTTACTTCTGACTGCACTGAACCCCACTTCCAGGTGAGACTCATATGGGGAATTCTGAACTGTTGTGTATAGGGAAACTTAGGGGAGCCACAGAAGATAGTGGTCTGGGGGCATGCAAAAATACACGTAAAAGTGTGCACATGGAGTGCTGACTGCTGATGGTGCCGCTGGCTTTCTCTAGTGGGAGGAAAATAGAACCTCCCAACAGCACTAAAATTCAGGTCCAACGGCACTGAACCCCAGTTTTGGGTGAGATCCTGGGGACCCAGACTCATACACATCCCTAGAGTGCACGAAAATTCAGGGGAACCGGAAAGGCAGAGGTCTGGAGGCTTGCGTGCATGCACAGACACAGCTGATCCTCACAACCAATTGGCTTGGAGGTCAATTCCCCCCAGTGATACCAACAACAATCAAGAATTAACTACAAGACTGTACACACAGTTCACAAAGGGGGGCATCAAGAGTGTCCACCTCAGATAACTGGGAAGGCAGAGTTACTGGGCCACATAGGACACCTAGCACACAAAGCTACTCTACCAATTCAGGGAAGCAGCAAAATATGCGGAGACTAAAGAACAGATCACAAACGAAAGAAATGGAGGAAAACAAATGACTGGATATAGAGTTCAAAACCACGGTTATAAGGGTTTTTAAAAAATTTCCTTAAAAATGGATAAATTTAGTGAGATCCAAGAGGAGATCAAAAAGGACCAACTAGAGATGAAAAAGGATCAACAAGAAATGAAACATACACTCATTGAAATAAAAAATATTATATAGAAATCTAACAGTGGACTGGAGGAACTCAAGAATCAAGTGAAAGATCTGAAATACAAAGAAGCAAAAAACACTCCACTGGAAAAGCAAAAAGCATAAAAAAATGTCAAGATAGTATAAGAAGCCTCTGGGGCAACTTCAAGTGTACCAACATCAGAATTATGGGAGTGCCAGAAAAGAGAGAGAGCAAGATACTGAAAACCTATTTGAAGAAATAATGACTGAAAACTTCCCCCACCTGGTGAAAGAAATGAACTTACAAGTCCAGGAAGCACACAGAACCCCAAATAAAAGGAATCCAAAGGGGACCACACAAAGATACATCATAATTAAAATGCCAAGAGCAAAAGACAAAGAGAGAATATTAAAAGCAGCAAGAGAAAAATTGTTAATTACCTACAAGGGAGCACCTATATTATTGTCAGCTGATTTCTCAACAGCAACTATGCAGGCCAGATGGGAGTGGCAAGAAATATTCAACGTGATGAATACCAAGAACCTACAACCAAGAATACTCTACCCAGCAAAGCTATCATTCAGAATTAAAGGGCAGAAAAAGCTTCACAGATAAGAAAAAACTAAAGGAGTTCATCAACACTAAACTAGTATATGAATTGCTGAAAGGTATTCTTTAAGAAGAGGAGGAAGAAGAAAAAGATAGAGGTAAAAATTATGAACAACAAATACATATCAACAAGTGAATATAAAAATCAAGTAAATTGAAAATCTGATGATCAGAATAAACTGGTGAATATCATAGAATAAGGGGCATAGAAAGGGAGTAGACTGATAATTCTTAGGGGGGAAGAGGTGAAGGGGGTGCAGAAAGAGACTGGACAAAAATCATACACCTATGGATGAGAACAATGTGGGGGAGGTAATGGCAGAGGGTGGGGTGAGAGCCAGGTGAAGGGGAGTTATGGGGAAAAAAAGAGAAACAATTGTAATAATCAGAACAATAAAGATTTATTTTTTAAAAAAGAAGACATACAGAAGGCTGAGAGACATATGAAAACAAGCTCAAAGTCACTAATCATCCAAGAGCTGCAAATAAAAACAATAATGAGGTGCCATGTCACAGCTGTCAGAATGGCTATCATCAATAAATCAACAAATGAGAAATGCTGGAGAGGATGTGGAGAAAAGGGAACCCTCGTACACTGCTGTTGGTAATGCAGACTCATGCAGCTACTCTGGAAAACAGTATGGGGATTCCTCAAAAATTTAAAAATAGAACTCCCATTTGACCCATTAATACCACTTCTGGGAATATATCCCAAGAAACCAGAAATACCGATCAGAAAGGGCATAAGCACCCCTATGTTCATAGCAGCACAATTTACCATAGCTAAGATTTGGAAACAGCCTAAGTGTCCATCAGCAGATGATTAGATTAAAAAGCAGTGGTACATCTACACAATGGAATACCATGCTGCTATAAAAAAAGAAGGTACTTTTATTATTTGCAACAGCATGGATGGAATTGGAGAGCATTTGGCTAAGCAAAATAAGCCAGTTCGAGAAAAATAAATACCACATGGTTTCACTCATATGTGGGATATACTGAATAACATAAACCGATGAAAAAATAGATACAGAGACTAAGAAACACTGATCATACCATCCAACATCAGAGAGAAAGAGTTGGGGGTGTTATAAGAGATCAACCACAGGTCTTGTATCATGCGCATTAGCATAACCAATGGACACAGACACTGGGGCAGGAGGCTTGTCCTGGGGTTTAGGAGTGGCAGAGGTGGGTCAATTTGGGGAAAAGGAGACATGCAATACTTTAAACAATAAAAAAATCACTTATTCAAATCACAGGTGAGAGAGAATATGGTTGAAACTGCAAGGGTTGGGAAAGTGGGATGTGGGTAGAGGACATAGGCTGCAAAGAGAGAGGGGAGGAAAAATAGGGGTGAGAAGGGTGACTGGGGTCAGTTTCATGGGCTGGCGCATGCACTTGGGTGTGAGTGAAAAATCTCTTGCTGAAATTCCTTCTAGTTTGTCTTTACAACCAGACTGAATTGAAGAATGGTTCAATTTTCCAGATAATTATAGGCTTGATCCCACATCTGCCTGGGTGTCTCAGTCATGGGACTAAGGCTTTTTCCTGAATGTTTATAAAACTGGTCCATTTCTTTGTTTTATTTATTACATTTTTATTATTGAGACTATTACAGATATCTCCTCTCCCCACTCACTGTACAATATCCATCTGTTTCCCAACTTGCCCCAGGCCTTCACCACCCTACTGTCTGTGTCCATAGGTAAGATCTTTGGTTAATCTCTCCCCATCCTCCACTCCTTCCCTCTGAGATTCATCTGTCTGTTCCATGCCTTTGACTCATTCAACAGTTAATATTGTTTATCAGATTTCTTGTTTGTTTATTTTGATATTTACATTCACTTGTTAATAGGTATGTATTTGCTGCCATTTTATTGTTCACGAGAGGCCCAGTGCATGGATTCATGCACATCGAAAGAAAATTAATTAGAAGAAATATTTTAATATTGCTATTTGCCCTTTCTCTATAATAGAAGTATCAACTAAATTCAAATCAACAATGGCAGATGGAAATACACATGTGCAAATGGCGCCAGTGAGAGTTTTATATACAGACTAGAGGCCTGATGCATGAAATTCATGCACGCATGGTGGTGATGTCCCTCAGCTCAGCTTGTACAATCTCCAATCTGAGACTCCTCAGGGATCAGACCTAACCCGGCAGTTGGACATCCTTCTCACAATCTGGAACTGCTGGCTCCTAATTACTCACCTGCCTGCCTGCCTAATTGCCCCTAACTGCTTCTGCTTGCCAGCCTGATCATCCCCTAACTGCTTCCCTGTTGTCCTGATCGCCCCCAGCTGCCCTCCATTGCTGCAATCTGCCTCTTCCGCCAGGACCTGCCTCTTCCATGCTACATGAAGCTGCAGGACTCCCAGGCCTCACCATACAGAGTAGCCACCAGGCCACACCTCTGCTGTGCACGTGGACATCTTGTGGTGGCCATCTTGGTGGTGGCCATCTTGTAGCAGCAGTCTTATGACAATGTTGCTCATGAGGACCACCTAGGCCAGTATAATGATTGAAATTTCTTTTGAGAGCCAATTTTTTAAAACTTAAGCTCTATAGGTAGGTATATTGTTATAAACTTAATTAGGTTTCTCTTTCAACTGCACTGTATATGTACACTCACATGTGGTATTTTGTCTAAGAGCCACACTCAAGGGGCCAAAGAGCCACATATGGCTCATGAGCCACTGTTTGCTGACCACTGACCTATGTTTTTATTAGTATAGATAAACTTGCTTAATATATTGTGGACCAGCAGTTTTATTGCTAGCTTTACCCAGTGGCCAGATAAGTTTCTATTGAATGAGTACAAAAATTGTTTTACATAAATGTTAAAGGCATGCTTTAAAATTAAATACCCATTGCATTTTGAAGTTATTTGTTACATGTTCTTACAAGCTAATATCTTGTAAAAGTATGATACTTCATAAAACACTATGTAATATGAAGTGAGAATTCTCATGATCTATCCACAGTGTGTTAATTAGACCTGCTTTCTGATATAGCTAAACTTTTTCCAGCCCAGTGAAGCACTCCAACTTCTTTCAGGTAATTTTCAGCAACACAGCAGAAAATATCAACATGAAGCAGATTATTATTGTAGATCATGCAGGGAGAAAAAGGGTGAAATATTTAACTGCAGCAGTGTTTGACTATATTCTGCGCAGTGAGAAAATCTGAAGTCATTTTCAAGGTCCACTATTTCTTACTTCTTTTCAGTTGGGTCAAGTTTTTAAACTTTCTAAATCTCCATTTTCTGGCTAGTGAAAAGAAAATAGAATTCTACCAAGTCTTCTATCTACCTACCCCAGGACTTATGTGAAGATCAAATTAAAGGAGACACATGAAAACACTTCAGAGACATTTGGGTAAAGTGTAAAATGTTTACATTTGGCTATAAAGCAAGTCATGTTCCTTGGCTGAAGAAACTCTAAGGATAGTCACTAGGGAGAGGAAGCTGGGAGTTACTATGTGATGTCATTACCTGTCACCCATGGTCACCATTTCTGGGCTGGGCTGTGGGCCACATTTTGTGCCATTAGGTCTTGGCAGCATTGGCTGTGATTTGGTGGGGTGTTGCTCCAGGGTGGTGGAGAAGCTGAGTGTCATTGTGGGCACCAGGTCCATAGTGTCATTTAGTGTTAAATGGCCACTGCGTGTCATGGAAGCTCCTGTGGTAAGTGTCTGTCTCCTGGTCATTGCTCATCAGAGCAACCAGTCAGATAGTCAGAGGGACACTTAGCATATTAGCCTTTTATATAGATAGATATTTTTATCTCTTATTCTTCAACATTTCATGTAAAACATACTGGTTTGGTGGTGATGAACTACTTTAGCTTTTTCTTTTCTGTGATGCTCTTTATTTGACCCTCGATTCTAAATTATAGCTTTGCTCGATAGTGTAATCTTGGTTGTATTTCCTTACTATTCATACTTTGAATATTTCTTGCCATTCCCTTCTGGTCTGCAAAGTTTCTGTGGATAAATCAGCTGACTGGTGTATGGGTGCTCCCTTGTAGGTAACTAAATGCTTTTCTCTTGCTGTTTTTAAGATTCTTTCTTGGTTTTTAACCATTAACATTTTTACGATGTGTCTTGCTGTGGGCCTGTTGGGGTTCCTTTTCTTTGGGATTCTCTGTTCTTCCTGGACTTATAGGAATACTTCTTTCATCAGGAAGGGGAAATTTTCTGTCATAATTTCTTCAAATAGTTTTTCAATATCTTGCTTTCTCTTTTTTTCTTGGGGTACCCCTATAATGTGAATGTTGTTATGCTTGAAGTTGTCCCAGAGGGTCTTTACACTATCTTATCATTTTGGATTATTTTTTAATTTTTTATTTATTAAATATATTTTATTGATTTTTTACAAAGAGTAAGAGAGAGGAATAGAGTTAGAAACATCAATGAGAGAGAGACATCAATCAGCCGCCTGCTGCACACCCCCTACTGGGGATGTGCCTGCAACCAAGATACATGCCCTTGACCAGAATTGAACTTGGGACCTTTTAGTCCACAGGCCAACACTCTGTCAACTGAGCCAAACCTGTTTCAGCTCATTTTGGATTTTTCCTTTGTGCTCTACTGCTTGGGTGTTTTTTGCTCCTTCATATACCAAATCCTTGATTTGATTCTCAGAATCCTCTATTCTTCTGAAAATTATTCTTTATTTCAGTTAGTGTATGCTTAATTTCTGTCTGGTCCTTTTTCATGTCTTTGACATTCTCACTAAGATCCTTGTCTTGTGTCTTTTATTAATAGATTTGGGGCCCACTGTCACCAGAGGCAGCTTGTTTGAGAGACTTTAGCAAAGTCTGAAGTCTGATCCAGTACAGGCCATTCATATGGAAAAACCATGCAAACCAGTTAGGTGGGGTTGCAAATTGGATGGGGCAGGGTCTCATAAAATTTCCAGGGTGGAGCAGTGTGCTCCAGGCTGATGGAGATTCAGATATGTCTTCCAGTCAGTCCTGGAACAGGGGAGGTCCCAGAACAGGAACTATGACCCCTGTGAGCACCACCACCTGGAAGAAAGCTGCCCCCCAAGTTCCTGTCCTGATGCCAGAAAATCCATTTTCTTCCTGCATGTGTCTGGTCCTCCAAAGCCACTGGAGCTCAGAGGGTGTAGGACCTTGTAAGTTTGTGCACAGACTCTTTAAATGGAAAGCCTGGGTCTCCAGCAGCCTCCATGTCACTCAGCCACAATCTCCTCTGGTTTTTATAGCCTATAGTTGTAGGTACTTCTCTTCTAAGCTCTAGAATCCTGGGTAGGGGTCTGTTGTGAAGCTTGGACCCCTTGCTCCTCAAAGAACCTCTTTGTAGGTGTTCTCTACAGCCAAGATATTCCTACCAATTTAAAAAAAACAGCACAAATGAGTGTCAGACCAGCCTGTTCCACACCTCTGCCCCTCCTATCATTCTCAATTAGTACTTCCTTATTTTTCTACTTGTAGGGCTTTCATTCAAACAGCTTTCAGGCAGTTCTGAAAGATTGTTGTTCTGTATTTAAGTTGTAATTTTGATGTGGTTGTTGGAGGCGGTGAGTACAGGTGTTTACCTATGCCACTACCTTGATACTTAAAAAAATCCGTATACATATATTAATACACACACACACACACACACACACACACACACACACACACAGGTGTATATATGTATGTATATACATGTATGTATATATGTACATTATATATACATACATATATACACATGTAATATATATACATATATATATATATATACATATATATATATATATATATATATATATATATATTGATTTCAGAGAGGAAGGGAGAGGAAGAGAGAGATAGAAATCTCAATGATGAGAGAGAATTACTGATTGGCTGCCTCCTGAATGCCCTCTATTAGGGATCAAGCTCTTACCTGGGCATGTGTCCTGACTGGGAATGAATCATGACTTCCTGGTTCATAGGTTGACACTCAACCACTCAGCTATGCTGGTCAGGCGATTTCTTTGTTTTAAATTGCCACCGGCGTTTTTTTTTGGAGGTGTGATTAAAACACAGATCTCTGGGCTCTATCTAGCCCTCCAGTATTTTTTTTTTGACATTTTATATTTTTATTTATTTATTTTTAATTAATTTTTTATACATATCTCCCCATTGCCGTCCACTCCCTCCCAGGCATACCCCAACACCCCCAGTGTCTATGTTCATTGGTTATGCTTATATGCATGCATACAAGTCCTTTGATTGATCTCTTATCTACCTCACCTAACTTTAATCTTCCTGCTGTAATTTCACAGTATGTTTGAAGCTTTACTGGCTCTGTATCTATCCTTTTGTTCATCAGTTTGTAATGTTCTTTATTATCCACCAATGAGTGAGATCATGTGATGCTTTTCCCTCATTGACGAGCTTATTTCACTAAGCATAACGCTATCCAGTTCCATCCAGGTTGCTGCAAATGGTGAGAATTCCTTCTTTTTAATGGCAGCATAGAATTCCATTGTGTAGATGTACCACAGTTTTCTGATCCATTCATCTGCTGATGGGCACCTAGGCTGTTTACAAATTGTAGCTATTGTAAATTGTGCTGCTATGAACATAGGGGGGTGCATAAATCCTTTCTGATTGGTGTTCGTGATTTCTTAGGATAAATTCCTAAGAGTGGGATTACAGGGTCAAATGGGAGATCCATTTTTAGTTTTTTGAGGAAACTCCATACTGTTCTCCACAGTGGCTGCACCAGTCTGCATTCCCACCAAGAGTTCACAAGGGTTCCTTTTTCTCCGCATCCTTGCCAACACTTGTCCTTTGTTGATTTGTTGATGATTGCCATTCTGACAGGTGTAAGATGGTATCGCTTTGTCGTTTTGATTTGCATCTCTCGGATGATTAATGACTTTGAACATGTTTTCATGTGTCTCTTGGCCTTTCTGTCGTTTTTCGAACAGGTTCTATTTAGGTCTGTTGCCCATTTTTTTTTATTGGATCGTTCATCTTCCTTTTATTGAGTTGTATAAGTTGGCTGTAGATTTAGGAGATTAAACCTTTATCAGTGATAACATTTGGAAATATGTTCTCCCATACAGTGATCTTTCTTGTTGTTTTGTTGATGGTTTCTTTTGCTGGGCAAAAGCTTTGTATTTTGATGTAGTCCCATTTGTTCATTTTTTCTTTAGCTTCCATTGCCTTTGGAGCAGTATCAGTGAAGAAGTTCTTTCGGCATATATCTGAGATTGTGTTGCCTGTGGATTCCTCTAGTATTTTTATGGTTTCCCTTCTAATGTTTAAGTCCTGTATCCATTTGAAGTTTATTTTTGTATTTGGTCTAAGTTGGTGGTCCAGTTTCATTTTTTTGCATGTATCTGTCCAATTTTCCCAACACCATTTATTGAAGAGGCTATCTTGGCTCCAATGAGTGTTCATGCCTCCTTTGTCAAATATTAGTTGAGTATAGTGGTTTGGGTGGATATCTGGTTTCTCTATTCTATTCCATTGGTCTATATGTCTGTTCTTGTGCCAGTACCAGGCTGTTTTGAGAACCGTTGCTTTGTAGTATAGCTTGAAATCTGGTATTCAGATCCCACCTACTTTATTCTTCTTTCTCAGAATTGCTGTAGCTATTCGTCGTCTTTTTTTGTCCCAGATGAATCTATGAAGAGTTCTTTCTAGGTCTGTGAAATATGTCCTTGGTATTTTAATGGATAATGCGTTGAATCTGTAGATTGCTTTGGGTAGTATGGACATTTTAATGATGTTGATTCTCCCAATCCATGAGCATGGTATGCTCTTCCATCTGTTAACATCTTCCTTTATCTATTTTTTCAGTGTCCTGTAGTTTTCTGCATATAGGTCTTTTACCTCTTTGGTTAGGTTTATTCCTAGGTATCTTAATTTTTTTGGTGCGATGGTAAATGGGATTGCTTTTTCAGTTTCTCTTTCTGTAATTTCACTATTAGTGTATAGAAATGCCACAGACTTCTTAGCATTAATTTTGTATCCTGTAACATTGCTGAATTCATTAATTAAGTCAATTAGTTTTGGAATGGAGTCCTTTGGTTTTTTTTATGTACAATATCATGTCATCTGCAAATAAGGACAGCTTTACTTCTCCTCTTGCAATTTGGATGCCTTGTATTTCTTCTTCTTGTCTAATTGCAATGGCTAATACTTCCAATACTATGTCGAACAGGAGAGGTGAGAGTGGGCATCCCTGTCCTGTTCCTGTTTTAGTTTTTGCCCATTGAGTATGATGTTAGCTGTGGGTTTATCAAATTTGGCTTTTATGATGTTGAGGTATGATCCTTCTATTCCCACTTTGCTGAGAGTTTTTATCAAGAAAGGGTGTTGGATTTTGTCAAATGCTTTTTCTGCATCAACTGATATGACTATGTGATTTTTATCTCTCAATATGTTAGGTGATGTATCACGTTTATTGATTTGCAGATATTGTACCATCCCTGCATTCCTGGGATGAATCCTGCTTTGTCATGGTGTATGATCTTTCTGATGTACTTCTGGATCCGATTTGCTAGAATTTTGTTGAGGATTTTGGCATCTATGTTCATGAGAGATATTGGCCTATAATTCTCTTTCTTTGTGTTCTCTTTATCTGGTTTTGGTATTAGGGTGATGCTGGCTTCATAGAAGGTGTTTGGAAGTGTTCCTTCTTCTTGAATATTTTTGAATAGTCTGAGGAGGATAGGATTTAATTCTTCCTTGAATGTTTGGTAAAACTCTCCTGTGTAGCCATCTGGTCCCGGGCTTTTATTTGCTGGAAGCTTTTGATTACTGCTTCAATTTCTTCCATAGTTATTGGACTATTGAGATGTTTGGCTTCCTCCTCATTGAGTTTTGGGAAGTTACATTTTTCTAGGAAAATGTCCATTTTTTGCATGTTGTCCAGTTTGTTGGAATAGAGTTGTTCATAGTATTTTTTAACAATCCTTTGTATTTCCACAGGGTCTGTTGTTATTTCTACTCTTTCATTTCTGATTTTGTTTATTTGGGTCTTCTTTGCTTCTTGATGAGCCTGGCTAGAGGTCCATCTATCTTGTTTATCCTTTCAAAGATCCAGCTCTTTGTTTTGTTGATCTTTTGAATTGTTTCTTTGTTCTCTAAGTTGTTTATCTCCACTCTGATCTTCACTATTTCCTTCCTTCTGAGTACACTGGGCTTTTCTTGTTGCTCTCTTTCTAGCTCTTTGAGTTGTAGGTTTAGGTGGTTTATTACCATTGTTTCCTGTTTTTTGCAGTAGGCTTGTAGGGCTATTAACTTCCCTCTCAAGACTGCTTTCACTCTGTCCCATAAGTTTTGTATTGTTGTGTAGTCATTGTCATTTGTTGCCATGATGTTTTTTATTTCTTCCTTGATCTCTCTGGTTACCCAGTCGTTGTTTAATAGTATGCTGTTTAGTCTCCATGTATTTGATTTCTTTCTATTGTTTTTACTATAGTTGATTTCCAATTTTATGACACTGTGGTCTGAGAAAATGCTTGATATGATTTCTATCTTCTGGAATTTGAAGAGACTTTTCTTATTACCCAATATGTGATCTAGCTTTGAAAATGACCCATGTGCACTGGAGAAGAATGTATATTCTGTGGCTTTGGGGTGAAATGTTCTGAAGATGTCAGTTAATTCCAACTGGTCTAGTGAGTCATTTAGGATTGATGCTTCTTTGCTGATTTTTTGTTTAGAGGATCTGTCCAATGGTGACAGTGGGGTATTAAAGTCTCCTACTATGATTGTATTGCTGTCAATATCTCCCTTAATATCCTCCAAGAGTATTTTTTTTATGAATTTAGGTGCTCCTATATTGGGTGCATATATGTTTACCAGAGTTATTTCTTCTTGTTGGATTGTTCCCTTTAGTATTATGAAGTGGCCTTCTTTATCTCTTAGTATGTCCTTCACTTTGAGATCTAATTTGTCAGATATAAGTATTGCAACCCCAGCTTTTTTTTCATTTCCATTTGCCTGAAATACCATGTTCCATCCCTTTACCCTCAATCTGTGTACATCTCTTTTCCTGAGGTGGGTTTCTTGCAGACAGCAGATAGGTTTTCTTATCTAATCGGTTACCCTATGTCTTTTGATTGGATCATTTAAAGTTATTATTGATAGGTACTTATCTGTTTCCATTTTTAGTCCTTACCCCCGAGCTCCTTCTTGGCTTCCTCTTTCTTTTTATTACAGCAGACCCTTTAACATTTCTTGCAATGCTGGTTTGGTTTTAATATATTCCTTTAGTCCTTTTTTCTCTGTGAAACTTTTGATTTCACCTTCAATTTTGATTGAGAGTCTTGCAGGGTACAGTATTCTTGGATTCAGACCCTTCCTTTGTATGACTTTGTATATTTCATCCCATTCCCTTCTGGCCTGACGAGTTTCTGTTGAGAAGTCCGTATCTAGTCTTATGGGGGTTCCTTTGTAGGGTACCCAGAGCATGGGTTTCCAGGTGGCACAGACGCGATGTTGGCAGATTCAGAGATCCGTGCGGCACGTGGAAGGGTCAGATCTCGCCTGGGACAGGGTGAGGTCTCCTACCCCCACATAACAGAGTTGCACACACTTTGGGAACTGGGCTGTGGGAAAGCTGCCTCTGGAGAGATCCGCAGAGGTGGTCAGGGTGTGATACCTAAGTGTGAGGCAAACTCTCTGAGCTATTATTACCAGAGGGGAGCTCTGGAAAACGTCTCATTTTTTTCTGGGGCAGAGGGACAGCTTGGGAGTTGTTGCAGTGTCCCGCCTGCAAATTCCTTACAGAATGGCTTTGAGAACCACAGAGTAGCAGGGTCTGAGCACAGCCTAGAGAGGTCCTGAGGTTTGTCTCAGAGATCAATTCCAAAACACTACCACCCAGTGGATGATACACAAATTGACTCTCGCATAACCACAAAAGAATAAAGAGATTAAAACACCAAGAGGGGAACACAGGGAACTGCAATACCTTCTCTACTGAGAAACAGTAGTGCCAAGCAGAATAATAGTGGAAGTGAAGGATCATTCTATTTTTTTTCTTTTTCCTTTTTTTAAATTTTTAAAAATTTTTTAATTTTTAATTTTTACATATTTTAATTAAAAGACTATTTTTTTTCTTTCTGCCTCAATTGTTTTTTACCTTTTTAATTATTACATTTTTGTTTTAAATTAGTATTATTAATCACTACTAGTACTTTACCTTTTTGGAAAAAAACAAGTGTCATTTTGTTTTCTCTTTATTTTATTTCGGGATTAGAATTCTAGATTCTATTTTCATCTTTCCTTTAGCATAATTTTACTCCAACTCAACTCTACCTTTATGCCAACACTTTCCTCCTAACTTTCCCCATTTTGTTGTCTTAGTTCTCTTTCCCTTTTCCAACTTTAGATTCTCCCTATTCTTTCTCTTTACCTAGTTAAAATTTCACCCCATTTATATATCTAATTTCAAATCCCCTACTACAAGTCTACACAAACCTCTCTTCTTGTCTTCACTAGCCAAAAAGGTGTTTTTTCTCTATGACCTTTTGTTGCTATTTGCCTGAAAAGTGATTATATCGATTTTTTGAAAGTTTTTGTGAGATTGTTTTAGTTTATTCTACTGGTTTTATTTTGCTTTTTGCTTGCTTTGTTTTTTACCTCTCTTTTCCCTCACCTCCCTCAATACCAGTTGCTATTTGCAGTTTGTATTAATCTCTAGGTACTGGTTGCTAGCCTTTATTGGGATTAGTGACTGTTCTATCGGAATTGTCTCCTGACATCTATATTTTGTTCCCCTTTTCTCTCTTATACGTTTTCTTTTCTCTCTGACTTTTTTCTCTTCCTTTTTTCTTCTCCTTCTTCTCCCTTTTATTTTCTTGTTTTATTTTATTATTTTGTTCATTTATTTATTTATTTTTCTCGCTCTCCCAATTTGATTTTGGCATTTCTTTCTTTTCTTTTTTCCTCATTTTCCTCTTCTTCTTTTTCTATTTACCCTTGATTTGTCTTTCATTGGTGGTCACCTTATTTGTGATTATTTACATCTTGAATACATTTCTACTCAGTTCCTTGTGTGCTGTACCTGGCCGTGTTGTAGTTTCTGCCTTTCTTTTTTGTTAATTTTTATTAATTTTTTATACATATCTGCCTATTGCCCCCCGCCCTCCTAGGCATACCCCACCCCCCTAGTGTCTATGTTCATTGGTTATGCTTATATGCATGCATACAAGTTATTTGATTGATCTCTTATCTAGCTCACTTAACTTTAATCTTCCTGCTATAATTTCACAGTCTGTTTGTCTCTGTATCTATCCTTTTGTTCATCAGTTTATAATGTTCTTTATTATCCACCAATGAGTGAGATCATGTGATGCTTCTCCCTCACTGACTGGCTTATTTCACTTAGCAAAATGCTCTTCAGTTCCATCCATGCTGTTGCAAATAGTAAGAATTTCTCCTTTCTTTCTTTCTTTCTTTCTTTCTTTCTTTCTTTCTTTCTTTCTTTCTTTCTTTCTTTCTTTCTTTCTTTCTTTTTCTTTTATTTATTTATTTACCACAGCAGAGTATTCCATTGTGTGGATGTACCACTGTGTTTTAATCCACTCATCTGATGATGGGTACTTAGGCTATTTCCAAATTTTAACTATTGTAAATTTCATTGCTATGAACATAGGGTGTATATATCCTTTCTGATTGGTGTTTCTAGTTTCTTGAGATGTATTCCTAGAAATTGGATCCCTGGGTTAAGTGGGAGTTCCATTTTTAGTTTTTTAAGTAAACTCCATACTGTTCTCCATAGTGGCTGCACCATTCTGCATTCCCACCAGCAGTGTACGAGGGTTCCTTTTTTTCTGCATCCTTGGCAGCACTTGTTGATTATTGATTTTTTTTTGTTTTTTTTTTTCTGATAGTTTTATTACTATTATGATGTATTATTTCTAACAGAGCTATAAATAGAAATATAAACAGAAAAGGAAATGAAGACATTTCAGAAAAGTTACATGAATTGGTCAATGCCACATACTTTGTAAATTGCAAACAATGCACTAAAGCTGGGTTATTAAATTATAAATTCTTTTTTCTTTTTTTTCTTTTCCTCTTTATTTTATTTTTTTAATCAAATCTTTATTATTCAGATTATTACATTTGTTTCTCTTTTTTCCCCTCCATAGCACCCCTCCACCCAGCTCCCACCCTCCCTCTGCCCTTAGCTCCCTCCCATTGATCTCATCCATAGGTGTATGATTTTTGTTCAGTCTCTCCCTGTACACCCTTCACCCCTGTCCCTCTAAGAATTAACAGTCCACTCCCTTTCTGTGCTCCTGATTCTATTATATTCACCAGTTTATTCTGTTGATCAAATTTTTAATTCACTTAATTTTTAGATTCACTTGTTGATAGATATGTATTTGTTCATAATTTTTTGGCTTTTACCTCTTTCTTCTTCCTCTTCTAGAAGAGTACCCTTCAACATTTCATATAACACTGGTTTGGAGTTGATGAACTCCTTTAGCTTTTTCTTCTGGTGAAGCTCTTTATCTGCCCTTCAATTCTGAATGTTAGCCTTGCTGGATAGATTATTCTTGGTTGTAGGTTCTTGCTATTCATCACGTTGAATATTTCTTGCCACTCCCGTCTGGCCTGCATGGTTTCTGTTGAGAAATCAGCTGACAGTCGTATGGGTGCCCCCTTGTAGGTAATAAACTGTTTTTCTCTTGCTGCTTTTAATATTCTCTCTTTGTCTTTTCCTCTTGGTATTTTAATTATGATGTGTCTTGCTGTGGTCCTCTTTGGATTCCTTTTATGTGGGGTTCTGTATGCTTCCTGGACTTGTAAGTCTATTTCTTTTACCAGATGTGGGAAGTTTTCAGTCATTATTTCTTTAAATAGGTTTTCAGTATCTTGCTCTCTCTCTTCCTCTGGCACCCCCACAATTCTGATGTTGGTACGCTTGAAGCTGTCCCAGAGTCCCCTTACATTATATTCACATTTTTGGATTCTTTTCTCTTCTTGCTTTTCCAGTTGAGTGTTTTCTGCTTCTTTATATTTCAAATTTTTGACTTGATTCTTGCCTTTCTGAGGTCTGCTGTTAGGACTCTGTATATTTTTTATTTCAGTTAGTGTCTCTAGTTTGTCCTTTTTCAGCTCCTCTTAGGACTCGCTAATTTTATGCATCATCTCTAGCATCTCTAGTTGGCTCTTTTGTATCTCTAGTAGGCTTTCGCTAAATTTATCCATCTTTTTAGCATATTCTTGAAAAACCTTATAAGCATGGTTTTGAACTCTATATCCAGTCTTTTTTTTTTTCCCTCCATTTTTTTTGTTTTTGATCCCTTCCCTTGTCTTGGCATTTTCACTATGTCGGGGAAACTTCTGTACTTGCAAAACCACAGAAGCCTCTGTTGAGCTTGGGATGGGTGGAGTCTCAGGGCTTAAGGGACCGCCTTGCCTTCCAGTCGGCCCCGCCCTCCACGGCCTGGAGTCTCACGTGACTAGGTAATCATTGGAGCAGTCCTTGTGCGCGCGCCCGCAGTGCCTCTAGACCGCTGCCTTTCCAGCTCCCCTGCGCACCAGGACCACACGAGTCTAGATCTCCAGGGTTTCACCCGAAACAGGGGCCCAGTGGACTCAGAAGTGGCACAGTTGGGAGGGTCTGTCTCCCGCCCAGTCACAAAAGCCTGCATGACAATCAGCAATCTGTCCTCCGTGAGGCGCCGGCGCCGTGTGTGTTCGCGCGCCACTCTGACCAGACCTCCTATCTTTTGCGACTCCCCTAAATTTCTGTGCACTTCTCCCTTTTCACTGTCCAAACTCCCCCCGTATAAGTTTCAGCTGGATCTGGGGTTTAGTGTCGTAGGATAAGGGGTTCAATGCCTTTGGGGGTCTCCGTTTCCCTCCTGTCAGAGAAAGCCAGCCAGGTACTCGGGCACCCGCTCTCTCTGCGCGCGCGTCTCCATACCTCAGCTTTTTACAGCTCCTCTGGGTCTCTGTGATCCCCTCTCTTTCCTTCTAGCTGTAGAACTTCCAGTCAGCCAGCTTTCCTGTGGTTCTGGATGATGTCTGTTCTGTCTTTTAGTTGTAGTTTTGAAATTGTTGTGCGAGGCAGCACTGTAGGTATTTACCTATGCCACCATCTTGGCTCCTCCCTCTGATTTGTTGATGATAGACATTCTGATAGGTGTGAGATGGTATTGCATTTCGTTTTAATTTGCATTTCTTAAATGATTAGTGATTTTGAGCATGTTTTCATGTCTCTTGGTCTTCTTTCTGTCTCCTTTTGAAAAGTGTTTATTTAAGTTCCTTGCCCATTTTTTGATTACCTTGTTTATCTTTCAGGGAACTCATACAACTTAACAAAAGGAAGTTAACAACCCAATCAAAGTTCTGGACTTTTGAGAGAATATCTCAGAGCAATGCTTTGTCCTTCTCAGTGCAATACATGGGTTAGGGCAGTGGTTCTTAACCTGTGGGTCGCAACCCCAAAGGGGGTCGAACAACCAAAACACAGGGGTTGCTTAAAGCCATCGGAAAATACATATTTTCCGATGGCTTTAGCTGCTGAGAAGTCACGCTACTGTCTGCAGTAGTGCTATTCAGCTGAAATGCAAGCCATTATGGATGCGTGTTCCAAACTGAATGCCTGCGTGCATGCACAGATGTGATTGCATCATCAGTCCGGGGAATAAGGGGTGGGGTAGTGGGGGGAACACTCCACAATCCATAGCAGCGCAGTACGTGTCTCCGGCGCTTGCTGACGTCATCAGTGGGCAGACGCAGCAAGCGCTGGAGGACAGAAGCCTAGGAGGCGGAGAGGCAAGAGGCCGAGAGGCAAGAGAGCCTGCAAGACAGCCTGCTGGTGTAAAAAAGATTAATAATGTAAAAACAGTACACATACCATACACACAATACTGTGTAAGTGCAAGGTGCTTTGTGTGTAATCATTACACAGTACACTAAGAAGCTTACACTTACACAAAGCACCATACATTTACAGTGTGAACTACACCGGTCTTATACTATAAGAGACCACTATGAGATGCAGTTCACACTTCTCCAATGTATAATTATCTCCCATATCTCCCACTACTTTCCCATATTCTGAATGAGGAAACTGCTGAAATCAGCAGTTTCTGGCATTGAATCCATCTCCTATTGATTTCATTGTGAGTATGCTGGATTTTGTGAAAAGAGCTCCCGAGAATCTCGAGTTACCACACAATCCGCCACAGCCTCCTATTAATTTCAATAAGAGGTGGAGAAATGACAGTTTCCGACACATTTCTTCCTCTCCAATTTAAGTCAATGGGAGGCTGCGGCGATTCCACTCAAATATAGAGCATATTGCTTAATTTTTCCATGCTAGGCTTTTTCCTAGCACGGAAAAATTTAAGCAACATACTCTATATTTGAGCGGAATCTGCTGCCGCCTCCCATTGACTTGAATAAGAGTTAGAGACATGCGCCAGAACAGCATTTCTGCCGTACAAGGGATCTCTCCTCTACAGACTTCACGGGGCTCCCATTGAAGTAAATGAGATATGGATTCCACCGCAGAAACTGCCACTTCATAGTGTGAAAGAGCCCTGAAAGATGCCATGCTGTGCAGAAACTGCAGTGTATCCTATGACGTAGTTCACACTGTTCTATATAGAAAACTTGCCACTAATCTTGAAAAAAACAGATCCATTAGTTAATTAAGCATGTGAATATGACCCCCTGGTCATAGTAACAGGTGTGTAATAGAAAACAACATAGGGAATAGTAAATAATAGGAAACTTTAACAAACTCTTTAGACGTGACCATTTTTTATTTATTTTTTTTTAGCAAACTGTCTCATGACAATGGATCATGTAGACAAGAATATTAGGAAAAGAAAATACACTGAGGATTTCTTGCAATATGGTTTTACCTCAATAATTACAGCAAGAATTGAGCAACCACAATGTGTTATTTGTTGTGAAGTTCTCTCAGCTGAATCTATGAAGCCGAACAAACTAAAATGCCATTTTGATAGCAAGCATCCAAGCTTTGCTGGTAAGGATATAGACTATTTTAGAAGCAAAGCTGATGGACTCAAGAAATCTAGATTTGACACTGGTGGTCAGTATCACAAACACAATGTAGAAGTTGTTGAAGCGTCATATTTGGTGGCACTCAGAATCGCCAGAACTATGAAACCTCACACCATTGCTGAGGATTTACTGTTGTTAGCTGCAAAAGACATAGTTCGAGTGATAATTGGAAATGAATATGTTCAGAAATTGAATGCAATTTCCTTATCTAACGACACTGTCCGCAGAAGAATAGAGGACATGTCTGCCGATATTCTTGATCAGGTGATCCAGGAAATTAAATCTGCACCACTACTATTCAGTATCCAGCTCGAAGAATCTACAGACGTGGCAAACTGTGCACAGTTATTGGTACATGAGGTATATTAATGATGGCAACTTTAAAGATGAGTTTCTTTTTTGCAAACCACTTGAAACAACAACTGCACATGATGTTTTTGACGCAGTTGGTTCTTTTTTAAAAGCGCATAACATCTCCTGGGAAAAGGTTTGCGGTGTTTGCACAGATGGTGCTTCTGCTATGCTAGGATGTTGCTCAGGATTTCAACGTTTGGTACAAAATGAATCGCCAAAAGCAATCGGAACACACTGTATGCCAAATATTAGCAACTAAGATACTGCCACAAGATTTACAAGAAGTAATGAAAAGTGTCATAACATGTGTCAATTTTGTTAAGTTGAGCACCTTAAACAGTCGGCTGTTTTGGCAACTGTGCAACGAGCTAGATGCGCCAAACAATGCTCTGTTACTTCACGCTGAAGTCAGATGGTTGTCAAGAGGAAAAGTTTTAAAACGTGTCTTTGAGCTTTGTGATGAACTGAAAAGATTTTTTAATCAGAAAGCAAGACCACAATTCGAAGCACCTTTTAGCGATAAAACTGAGCTGCAGAAAATAGCTTTCTTGGTGGAAATCTTTGTCATCTTGAATGACTTAAATTTATCACTGCAAGGACCAAATGCAATGTGCCTCAATTTGTCTGAAAAAATTAGATCATTCCAAATGAAACTTCAGCTTTGGAAAAATAAATTGGATAAAAATAAAATTTACATGTTTCCTACATTATCTGCCTTCTTTAAGGAACATGACATTGAGCCAGACAAAAAAAATTATGATGATAACTTCCATGAAAGAACATTTTTACATGTTTGCCGATGAAATTTCATCATACTTTCCTAATCTACCTGACACCCCATTTGCACTTGCCAGAAGTACATTCACAGTGAAAGTTGAAGATGTTCCGGAGACAGCACAAGAAGAGTTCATTGACCTAATTAACAATGATGCAGAGAGAACAGATTTCTCTACGATGCCACTGACAAAATTCTGGATTAAGTGTTTACAGTTATATCCTATTCTGTCTGAGACTGTGCTGTGCCTTCTTCTTCCTTTTCCAACAATATATCTTTGCAAAACAGGGTTTTCCAGCTTGCTGGTAATCAGGTCTAAATACCGAAGTAGACTTGTTGTGGAAAATGATCTTTGCTGTGCCTTTGCAAAGACTGCCCCGATAATTTCTGATTTGGTAAGCAAGAAGCAACCACAACCATTTCACTGAATTTGGCAGCATACTGTTGCAAAATATTGTACTGTTGTTTACTGTTATATTACTGTTGTTATATTTAAACCCATGCTATGCCATGGTGAAATCTTATTTATTGGAATTAGTAATAAACATTTCTCAACATATTAAATATTGTTTTTGTGATTAATCACTATGTTTGATTTGTAGCAAAGAGAATACATAATGCATATCAGGTATTTACATTATGAATCATAACTGTAGCAAAATTACAGTTTTGAAGTAGCCACCAAAATTGTTTTTTGGTTTGGGGTAACCATAACATGAGGAACTGTTTTGCGGGGTCACAGCATTAGAAAGGTTGAGAACCAATGGGTTAGGGCCTGCTGGCCAGGGTGTTGGGGGTGCACCAGTAAGCCACAGTCGATCTTTAGAATCTCAGCCTGTTCTTAAACCAGTGGTAGCCTAAATTGGTCATTGTGGGAGTTTTTACACAACCCAAATCAGCAAATGTTACAAATCTGGGCCCTCCCTGTCGGCCAATTGTTAAGCATTTACCAACACATCAATGTATACTATGTCAACCTGTCGCATTATAATGATGTTAACTTTGATCACTTTGTTAAAGTGACATCTGCCAGGATGCCACTGTGATGGTTTTCCCTCTGTTATTAGTAATAAATGTTTAGTGGGGAAATACATTAATTCTGTGTAAACATCTTATTCCTTATCAAACCTTTACCATTAGTTTTTGCATTCATTGAGGACTATTGTCTGGATCTATCATTCTTATAATTATGCCTGACCCAGTTTTCTATTGCTGTGTGACAAATTATACTGAAACTTAGTAGCTTAAAACAGTAATAAAGATGTATTAAAAAGCTGTGATACATTTACATCCTGGAAAACTATACAGCGGTAAAAAAAAAAAGGTTCTCTTACCATTTGAGACGGCAAGGAGAGACCTGGAGAGTATTATGCTAAGTGAAATAAGCCAGTTAGAGAAAAACAAGTATCACGTAATCTTACTAAGATGTGGAATCTAAGTAACAAAATAAGCTGATGAACAAAATAGATCCACAGACACAGAAGCATAGAAGAGATTGCAGAATCTCAGAGAAAAGATGGGGGAGGGTGGGTAGTTGGGAAGAGATCAACCAAAAGACTTGTATGCATATATGCATAACCCATGGACACAGATGTGAAAGCCTGGGATAGGGGATAAGGGGAGTTGGGTGGGAAGGGACAGATGTAACACTTTCAAAAATAAAGATTTAATATAAAAATATTATCAATCACAGTTTCTGTGCATCAGGGATTAGGGAAGGCCCAACTGAGCCTTCTGATTTAGAGTCTCTCAATATTTTAATTGTCTAAAATTTTACATATGTCTTCTTTTACCCCAATTGACACCCCCCTCCAGCCATTCCCACCCTGGGCAAGCCCTCACCATACCAGTGTCAGTATCCATCAGTTTTTCTAATATGCATGCATACAAGTCCTTTGGTTGCTCTCTAAACCCCCCTACCCTACCATTTGTCTTTAGATCTATTCTTAACCATTAAATTATGTTGATCATTATATCCCACATATGAGTGAGATCATGTGATATTTATCTTATTCCAACTGGCTGATTTCACTTAAAATTATCCATGCTATTGTAAATGGTAAAAGTTCCTTCTTTTTTTATAGTAGAATAGTATTCCACTGTGTAGATGTACCAGTTTTTTAATGCTGATGGGAACTTAGACTGTTTCCAAATCTTAGCTATTGTAAATTGTGCTGCTATGAAAATAGGGGTGCATAAATCCTTTCTGATTGGTATATCTAGTTTCTTGGGATATATTCCTAGAAGTGGGATCATGGGTTAAATAGGAGTTCCATTTTTAGTTTTTTGAGGAAACTCCATACTGTTCTCATCAGTGGCTGCATTAGTCTTCATTTCTGTCAGCAGTGCACAAGGATTCATTTTTCTCCACATTCCCACCAGCACTTGTCATTTGTTGATTTGTTGATGATAGCCATTCTGACAGGTGTGAGATGGTGCAGCATTGTTGTTTTGATTTGCATCTCTCAGATGATTAGTGACTTTGAGCATGTTTTCATATGTCTCTTGGCCTTCTGTCTTCTTTTGAACAGTATCCATTTAGATCAGTTGCCCACTTTTTTATTGGGTTGTTTATCTTCCTTTTGTTAAGTTGTATGAGTTCCCTGTAAATTTTGGAGATTAAACCCTTCCCATTGATATTATTGGCAAATATGTTCTTTCATACAATGGGCTTTCTTGTTGTTTTATTGATGGTTTCCTTTGCAGTGCAAAAGCTTTTTATTTTGATATAGTCCCATTTGTTTATTTACTCTTTAGCTTCCATTGCCCTAGGAGCAGTATCAGTGAAGCAATTGGTTCCGATTATGTCTGAAATTTCACTGCCTGTGGATTCCTCTAGTATTTTTATGGTTTCCCTTCTAATGTTCAAGTCCTGTATCCATTTGGAGTTTGTTTTTGTATTTGGTGTAAGTTGGTGGTTTAGTTTCATTTTTTTAAATGTAGCTGTCCAATTCTTTCAACACCATTTATAGAAGAGATTGTCTTGACACCAGAGATTGTTCATGCCTCCTTTGCCAAATAATAATTGAACATAGTGGTTTGGGTCAACTTCTGGGTTCTCTATTCTATTTCATTGATCTATGATCTATATGTCTGTTCTTGTGCCAGTACCAGGCAGTTTTGATAACAGTGGCTTTGTAATGCAGCTTGATATCTGGTATTGAGATTTCCACCTACTTTATTTTTCTTTCTCAGGATTGTTGCGGCTATTCGTGTTTTTTTTTTTTTTAATTTTTATTCCAGATGAATTTTTGGAAAGTTCATTGTAGGTCTGTGAAATATGTCATTGGTATTTTTTTAAAAATATATTTTATTGATTTTTTACGGAGAAGAAGGGAGAGAGATAGAAAATCAGAAACATCGATCAGAGAGAGATCGATCAGCCATCTCCTGCATGCCCCACAGTGGAGATGTGCCCGCAAGCAAGGTACATGCCCCGAACTGGAATCGAACTTGGGACCTTTCAGTCTGCAAGCTGATGCTCTATCCACTGAGCCAAACCGGTCTCGGCTGCCATTGGTATTTTAATGGAAAGTGTATTGAATTTATAGATTGCTTTGGGTAGTATGGACATTTTGATTCTACCTATCCATGAACATGGTATGTTCTTCCATCTGTTTATGTCTTCCTCTATCTCTTTTTTCAGTGTCCTGCAGTTTTTCATGTATAGGTCTTTTACCTCCCCAGTTAAGTTTATTCTTAGGTAACTTATTTTTTTTCTTTTTTTGGTTCGATAGTAAATGGAAATGCTTTTTTAGTATCTCTTTCTGTAATTTCATTATATTGTAAAGTGATAGATTCCTTGGCGTTAACTTTGTATCCTGCTGCATTGCCGACTTCATTTAGTAAGTCTAATAATTTTTTTTATGAAATCTTTAGGGTTTTCTATGTACAGTATCATGTCATCTGTGAATAAGGACTGTATTACTTCTTCTTTTCCAATTTGGATGCCTTTTATTTCTTCTTTTTGTCTGATCTCAGTGGCTAGTACTTTCACCACTATGTCGAACAGGAGTGGTGTGAGTGGGCATCCCTGTCTTATTCTTAAGGGTAATGGTTTTAGTTTTAGTTTTTTCCCATTGAGTATGATGTTGGCTGATGGTTTGTCATATAAAGTTTATTATGTTGAGATATGATTACTCTATTTCCACTTTGTTGAGAGTTTTTATCAAGAAAGCGTGTTGGATTTTATCAAATGATTTTTCTGAATCAATTGATAAGACTTTGTGATTTTTATCTCTCAATTTGTTCATATGATGTATCACATTTATTGATTTGAGAATATTGTACCTTCCTTGCATCCCCGAGATAAATCCTGCTTGGTTATGGTGTATGATCTTTCAGATGTACTGCTGAATCCGATTTGCTAGAATTTTGTTGAGGAATATCTATATTCATGAGGAATATTAGTTTTTAATTATTTTTCATTGTGTTATCTTTATCTAGTTTTGGTATTAGAGTGATACTGGCTTCATAGAAGAAGCTTGGAAATGTTTCTTCCTCTTGAATTTTCTGAAATAATCTGAGAAGGTTAGGTTTTAATTCTTCCTTGAATGTTTGTTAAAACTCCCCTGTGAAGCCATCTCAACCCAGTCTTTTGATAACTGCTTCAATTTCTTCCATAGTTATCAGCTTATTGAGATTTTTAGAATTTTCCTGATTGAGTTTTGGGAGGTTGTATTTTTCTAGGAATATGTCCATTTCCTCGAGGTTGTCTAGTTTGTTAGAAGAAAGTTGTTTATAGTATTTTTTTTAACAATCCTTTGTATTTCTGTGGGGTCTGTTATTTCATCTCTTCCATTTCTGTTTTTGTTCATTTGGGTCCCTTCTCTTTGCTTCCTGGTGAACCTGGCTAGAGGTTCATCAATCTTGTTTATCCTTTTAAAAAACCATCTCTTGGTTTCATTGATCTTTTGTATTGTGTGTGTGTGTGTGTGTGTGTGTGTGTGTGTGTGTGTGTTTATCTCTGTCATTCATTTTTGCTCCGATCTTTATTATTTCATTCCTTGTGGTCACTGTGGGCTTTCCTTGTTGCTCCCTTTCCAATTCTTTGAGTTGTAGAGTTAGATGATTTATTACCATTTACTTGTTTTTTTTTGAGGTAGACCTATAGAGCTATAAACTTTCCTCTCAGGACTGCTTTCGTAGTGTCCAATAGCATTTGTATTGTTGTGTTTTTCCTCTTATTAGTGTCCAGAATGTTTTTAATTTCTTCATTGATCTCATTGATAGCCCAATCATTGTTTAATAGCATGCTATTCAGCTTCCAAGTGTTTGAATTTTTGGAATGTTTTTATTGTAGATTATTTCTAATATTATGCCATTGTGGTCTGAGAAAATGCTTAATATGATTGCAATCTTTTTGAATTTGGGGATTTAGGGAGACTTTGCTTGTGACCCAATGTGTGCTCTATTTTTTGAAAATGTCCCATGTGCACTTGAGAACATATATTCCTTTGCTTTGCGGTGAAACGCTCTGAAGATGTCAATTAGGTCCATCTGATCTAGTGAATCATTTAAATAGCTGTTTCTTTTCTGATATTTTTTCTAGAGGACTTATACAGTGATGTTAATGGTGTATTAAAGTTCCCTACTATGATTGTATTGTTGTTGATCTCTCTCTTGATATCTTCCAGGAGTTGTTTGTTTTTTAATGTATTTGGGTGCTCCTGCATTGGGTGCATATATATTTACTAGGGTTATATCCTTTTGTTATATCAATCCCTTTATTATTATGAAGTGGCCTTCCTTATCTCTTCTTATGGCCTTTGATTTGAAGTCTATTTTGTGAGATATAGGTACTGCTATAGCAGCTTTTTTTTTTTCATTTCCACTTGTCTGAAAGATGTTTTTCCATCCTTCACTTTCAATTTGTGTGAGTCTCTTTTTATGAGATGGGTCTCTTGTAGACAGCTTATATATGGGTCATGCTTTTTTATCCATTCAGCCACTCGATGTCATTTGATTGAAGCATTTAGTCCATTTACATTTAAAGTTATTATTGAAAGGTACTTCTTTGTAGCCATTTTTATTTTTTGTGACTGTATTCCTTCTTACTTTTTTATTTCACTTTTTTACACTAGTTCCTTTAGCATTTCTTAAATTGCTGGCTTGGTAGTGATAAACTCCCTTTGCATTTTTTTTTTTTTTTGTCTGTGAAGCTCCTACTTCCCCCTCAATTTTGATTGATATCCTTGATAGAGTGTTATTGAATTCAGTCCCTTGGTTTGCATCACTTTGTAAATCTCCTTCCATTCATTTATTGCCTGATGTGTTACTCTTGAGAAATCATTTGATAATCTAATGGGAGCTCCCTTGTATGTAACTTTCTCTCTCTTGGGGCCTTTAAGATTCTCTCTTTGTCCTGAATATTTTCCATCACAATTATGATGGGAAATATGAGTTTTTTTGGGTTCATCTTGTTTGGGATTCTCTACGCTGGTGTGACTTTTTCTTCACCATTTCAGGAAATTTTCTGGCATTATTTCTTCAAATAGGTCTTCTAACCCTTGTTTCTCTTCCTGATATTCTGGCATATGTTGATTGGTTTCATGTTGTCCCATAGCTCCTTTAGGCTCTCCTCCTGTCTTTTAATTTTTTTCTCCAATTGCATTTCAGTTTGGCTGTGGTTTGCTTCCCTGTCTATAATTCACTAATTTGGTCCTCCACTTCTTCTAGTCTACTGTTGAAACTCTCCATGGTATTTTTTATTATAGCTATATCACTCTTCATTTCTTCTTTTTTAAAAATAAATCTTGATTGTTCAGATTATTACAATTGTTCCTCTTTTTTTTTCTTCATAGCTCCCCTCCACCCAGCTCCCAACCCACCCTCTTCACTTACCTCCCCCACATTTGTCTTCAACCATAGGTGTATGATTTTTATGCAATCTCTCCCTGCACCTCCTCACTCCTTTCCCCTGAGAATTGTCAGTCCACTCCCTTTCTATGCCCCTGATTTTTCTATTATATTCACCAGTTTATTCTGTTTATCAGATTTTTTATTCACTTGATTTTTAGATTCACTTGTTGATAGATATGTATTTGTTGTTTATAATTTTTATCTTTACCTTTTTCTTCTTTTTTCTCTTCTTAAAGAGTACTTTTCAGCATTTCATATAGCACTGGTTTGGTGATGATGAATTACTTTAGTTTTTTCTTATCTAGGAAGCTCTTTACCTGACCTTCAATTCTGAATGATAGCTTTGCTGGGGAGAGCAATCTTGGTTGTAGGTTTTTGCTATTCATCACTTTGAATATTTCTTGCCACTCCCATCTGGCCTGCATAGTTTCTGGTTGAGAAATCAGCGGACAATAATATAGGTGCTCCCTTGTAGGTAATTAACTGTTTTTCTCTTGCTGCTTTTAATATTCTCTCTGTGTCTTTTCCTCTTGGCATTTTAATTATGATGTGACTTGGTGTAGTCCTCTCTGGATTCCTTTAGTTTGGAGTTCTGTGCACTTCCTAAACTTGTGAGTCTATTTCTTTCACCAGGTAGGGGAAGTTTTCAGTAATTATTTCTTCAAATACATTTTCAGTATCTTGCTCTCTCTCTTCTTCTGGCACCCCTATAATTCTGATGTTGATACACTTGAACTTGTCCCAGAGGCTCCTTACACTATCTTCACATTTTTGGATTCTTTTTTCTTTTTGCTCTTCCAGTTGAGTGTTTTCTTTGTATTTCAAACTTTTGACTTGATTCTTGCATTCCTCTAGTCTGCTGTTAAGTCTCTGTATAATATTCTTTATTTCAGTCAGTGTATGTTTAATTTGTAGTTGGTCCTTTTTCATCTCCTCTTGGGTCTCACTAAATTTATCCATCTTTTCTAGGAAATTCTTGAAAAACCTTATAACTGTGGTTTTAAACTCTATATCCAGTCGTTTGTTTTCCTCCATTTCTTTTTTTGTAATCTGTTCCTTTGTCTCTGCATTTTCGCTGCTTCCCTGAATTGTTAGACTAGCTCTGTGTACTAGGTGTCCTATATGACCCAGTAGCTCTGCCTCCCCAGTTACCTGAGGTTGACTTTGTTGGTGCACCTCTTTGTGGACTGTGTGTACAGCCTTGTTGTAGTTAAATATTGATTGTTATTGGTATCACTGGGGGAAATTGACCTCCAAGCCAACTGGTTGTGAGGATCAGCTCTGCCACTGCAGGAGAACTTCTGTGCTGGACTCCACCTTAAGACTTGCAAAATTTTAAAAGCCTCTGTGCTAGGCTTGGATGGGGCAGAGTCTCAGAGATGAGCAGAAAGCCTTGGCTTCCCATAAGCCCCTAGGTCTCAGGGTTTCTCAGTAATCACTGCAGCCCTCTTTACACACACTCATGCTTGTGCGCCTCCAGAACTCTGCCTTTCCGGCTCCCCTGAGTTTCCCTGCACTTCTGAGATCCGTATGAGTCTGGGTCCATTTGAAGCTGCTGTTCTTATGCCCGGGAGTGGGTTGTTTGTGGAGCTGCTGCTCCTTGGACAGGAATGGCCTGCTCATGTGTCTGCTATTCATTTGGTTGCAGTGCTTTGGGATAAAGCATTAGGTGGTAAGAGGGGAACATGCTTCAGAAATCACAGGAGCCTGTGCCCAGGCTGGAGCCTCTTTGACCATGGGATCACAGCCTAGGTAGCAGGTCCCTGGCAGGAGTGATTGTAGAGTCCCAGGTGTTAACCTGAGGGGACTCTGGGCAGAGTTGAGGCTGGGCACCCAGTTACAGCAGCTCTACTGTTCAAAGAGGCTGGACCTCTGGGGACAAGCTGGTCTCCCAGTACTTGCAATGGTAGCAGAAGTTGCCTAGTTAGGCGAGCCTGATTAGCCTGCTCTGAAGATCCTGTGGGATCTAACTGTGCCTCATTCTCTCTCTCTCTCTCTCTCTCTCTCTCTCTCTCTTTCTCTATCTATCTCTCTCTCTCTCTCTCTCACACACACACACACACTACCTTACCACACACTCTTCTTTTACTCCCTCACTCCCTCACACTCTTTTTCTTACTGCTGCATTCTTCCTGCCTCTGTAGTTGGGTTCGGGGAGTTATTGACCCATTTGTAGATAAAGTTTCCTCTCATGGTATCTGGTTATGTGGTTTTCTCTCAAGTCCCTTGGGCAGACAGCATAAAATTCACCTCAACAAGACACAACACAAAGGGAACTAAGCATAAATGTACTCATCATACCAATAACCCCAATATAAGTGACCACCTGAGAAAAGAGAGCTGGGGGAGAGAAAAGAGAGCACAAATGATATCAAAGAGAGAGAAGAAGATATCTTATGACAAAGAGTAAAAGAAGATATCTTATGACAAAGAGATAAAAGACAAAGGAAGAAAATGGATAATTTATATAATATATAATATATACATATATATATATATATTCTTATCTTTATCTCTTATCTTTATCTCATATATATTTATATGTAAGACACCACAGAACTAATAGATAAACAAACAAACAAACAAAAAATAAACACCGAACATTCAGCAATGAGGGTAGGGGCAGAATCTCTAGAGGTTGAGCTTATATACTGAAAATAGATTAAGAATTGGATGAATATGGGGAGGACCTCAATTTAGTATTGAGGATGTAGAAAGGGAATAAGTGGATAAAAAAAAGAATGAGAAGAGAATAATAATAGTAATAATAATAATTCCTGAAAAAATTGATTTCAAAATGGTATAAAAAATTAAAAATAGCAAATAAAAATAGTGATGGAAAAATAATATGAAAGAGGGGGAGAAACCAAGATGGCAGCATAGGTAAACACCTAAACTGCTGCCTCACACAACAATTTCAAAACTACAACTAAAAGAAAAAATGGACATCATCCAGAACCACAGGAAGGTAGGCTGAGTGGAAATTCTACAACTAGAAGGAAAGAGAAAAGCACAGTGAGATTCAGAGGAGCTGCAGAAGGCAGAGGTACTGAGGTGTGTGCATGAAAAGGGCTGCCAACTGAGTACGCAGCTGGTTTTCTCAACCAGGAGGGAGACAAAAGCTCCAGATGGATTTGAATTCCATTTCTGGGTGAGACTCTAGAACTAGGTTCATTTGGGGAGAAACTAGACTGTCTGGCAGTGGGTGAAACTTGAGAGCGGCTTTCTCTCAGACGTGCTTGAAGCAATTACCACAGGACTCTGAGATCCAGGGGCCTTATAGGGCAGGGCTGACGGGAAGCCATTGCTGTCTGCTCCTCCCTGAGACTCTGCCCCATCCAAACTGAGCACAGAGGCTTTTACAAGTCTTGTCTCAGATGGGTGTCTCCAGCACAGAAGTTCTCCCAGTGTAGACACAACTGATCCTCACAGCCAGTTGGCCTGGAAGTCAATTCCTCCCAGTGATACCAGCAACAATCAAGGCTTAATTACAACAATACTGTGCACACAGCCCACAAAGGGGTGCACCAAGAGTGTCCAGCTCAGGTAACTGGGGAAACTGAGCCACTGGGCCCTATAGGATACATAGCACACAAAGCCACTCTATCAACTTAAGGAAGCAGCCAAAATGCAGAGACAAAGAAACAGGTCACAAATGAAAGAAATGGAGGAAAGCAAATGACTGGATATATGTAGGGAGGTGTTATAGGATAAAGCCTCAGACTGACCTGCTGGCAAAACCTCCAACAAGTCCCAGCTTAGAGGGCATAGCCCTTTTAGGATAATTAAGCTTGATTTTGTGACTACTCCCTAGATCTTTTCTGGGCAGCTAATGGACTGTGGGAAGTGCAGCAAGTGCTGCCAAAATAAGTAAAACTTACAAGAACATTGTAAATTATCTTGTTTACCTCTGACTATAAAATAAAGCATCAGCTTGCAGTCTGGATCTCTTCTATGGTCTCAGTCACACACAGATCCACCTAGACCCAGCTTATTCTCTTTGTCTGTCTTTCCTTCATCCTTCACCGGCCCTCCCTTAGGCTCGACTAACCCTTGGCTGTGCTGCTGTGGCCCAGATATAGAGTTCAAAACTATGGTTATAAGGTTTATCAAAATTTTTCTAGAAAAGGCCTATAAATTTAACAAGGCCCTCTAGTATGTGAAAAAGGATCAACTAGAAATTAAGCATACACTGACTGAAATAAAAAAAATAATATACAGAGATCCAACAGCAGGATTGCAAGAATTAAGTCAAAGATTTGAAATACAAAGAAGTAAAAAACACCCAACCAGAAAAAGCAAAAGCAAAAAGAATCCAAAAATATGAAGATAGTGTAAAGAGCCTCTGGGACAAATTCAAGTATATCAACATCAGAATTATGAGGATGCCAGAAGAGAGAGAGCAAGATACTGAAAACCTATTTGAAGAAATAATGACTGAAAACTTCCCCCACCTGGTGGAAGAAATAGACTTACAAGTCCAGGAAGCACAATGAACCCTAAACTAAAGGAATCCAGAGAGGACCACATCAAGACACATCATAATTAAAATGCCAAGAGCAAAAGACAAAGAAAGAATTTTCAAAGCAGCAAGAGAAGAACAGTTAATTACCTACAAGGGAGCACCCACACAATTGTCAGCTAATTTCTCAACAGAAATTATGCAGACCAGACGGGAGTGGCAAGAAATATTCAAAATGATGAATAGCAAGAACCTACTACCAAGATTACTCTACTCAGCAAAGCTATCATTCAGAATTGAAGACCAGATAAAGAGCTTCACAGATAAGAAAAATCTAAAGAGTTCATCATCATCAAACTAGTATTATATAAAATGCTGAAAAGTACTCTTTAAAAGAGGAGGAAGAAGAAAAATGTAAAGATAAAAATTATGAACAACACATACATATCTATCAATTAGCACTACCAGATGTAATTAAGTCTTCCTATCTCTATGTGAGACAAGGGGACTCCCCAGGAGAGGGAATGAGGCTGCAGATGAAGCAGCCCAGGAGGCTTCCCTAATACCAGTGGGGCCTCTACAGATCCTGTGGGAACCTCTTTCCACGTCCCGCATGGTTCAGGATTCCCGGTTCAGGGTTTGGGTTCTGAAGGAGGCCGCACACAAACAAAATGAGAGACCAGAAAGCATTACTTTGGCGGTATTGGGGGCGGGGGTCAGGCGGGAGCCTTCCTCTAGTGGAAAGGACTGCCACTTGCTCTGGCCTTTTTCTCCCTTTTATTAAGGCTTTGGGACACACTCCTAGCCTTTAGGCAGGAAATAACAAAAACAGAAATTAACATGAAACAAACAGGTAGAGGTTGCTTCAACCAATAATGTTTCAACTAAACAGTGAGTAGTCAGCTCTGACCTTTCAGAGCAATTAAGGTTGACCAGCCTTCTGGCTTCCTGTTTACATCCATTTAGTGAGAACAATATTTGGTTTCCGACAAGATTCTAGTGACTCTTCCAAACCCTGACCTACCCACCTCACTAGCTTACATGGAAACCCAATCTAGAAAAGCTGAAATCCATAACTAATCTTTACTAAAGTTCTTACAGGCTTTATAGTCAGAAAGCAGAAAGCAGTCCAGAAGCATGTCCAATCCAGTCCATCCTTCCACTCTGGTGACTCTGACTGACTCCTACCTGGAAAGGACCACCACCACAGCTGTCAAGGTTGAGAGGATCCCAACGTGGCTTCATCACACCTGGCTTAAGACAGCCCAGGCAAAATAGAGAGTCCATGACTCTTCGGACCCTCTAAAGATAAGTCCTGGCCTTCATTCCAGGCCCTTATCTTATAAAAAGGCCCACTGACTTTATTCAGAAGAGAATTAATTCTATCAGCTTACAGTCTTCAGGGGTCAATATAACTTCCTCACCAACAATGACCCAATGGTGAATGTTAGAGTGTGGGTATTTTTGAGCATGCCCCATTACAGAGAGGCCATGGACTATCCCCCAGATAGAGTTGTCAGTGCTGACATCAGGCCAGGCCTTGAGATACATTCTCATTGCCCCTTCCCAGACACTGTCAGATTTCTTAAGAACAAGATGACTCTGTAACATGTAGTCCTTCTTTCATACAATAACATGGTCATCAATGGCATGACTCTGATGTTGCTTGAGAAAAACTGTTTTGTCTTGGGTTGTTTGCTCTGAAAAAAAAAACACAGGATGTGGTTAATGTACTTAAAAAGTGGTCCTACACAAAGGGTCACTGCTGCTCTCTGGACTCTCTGTGTGGAGAAAGGCAGAGCAGTCGCTGGCCAGCTCAATAAATCCTTGCTTGCTTATTACCAACTTAGTAGCCTCCATGGTCATTTGCAACTGGTCACTCGCATTCGCTCCACAACAATTTCTTGTTTTTTGGCAGTAGGCTTGTAGAGCTATGAACTTCCCTCTCAAGACTGCTTTCACTGTGTCCCATAAATTTTGTATTGTTGTGTTGTCATTGTCAGTTGTTGCCATGATGTTTTTTATTTCTTAATTGATCTCCCTGGTTACCCAGTCATTGTTTATTAGCATGCTGTTTAGTCTCCATATGTTTGATTTCTTTGTATTGTTTTTATTGTAGTTGATTTCCAGTTATATGTCACTGTGATCTGAGAAGATGCTTGTTAGGATTTTTATCTCTTGAATTTGGAGAGACTTTGCCTATGACCCAATATATGGTCTTTCTGTGAAAATGACCCATGTGCACTTGAGAAGAATGTATATTCTGTGGCTTTGGGATGAAATATTCTGAAGATATCAATTAATTCCATCTGGTCTAGTGAGTCATTTAAGATTGATGTTTCTTTACTGATTTTTTGTTTAGAAGATTTGTCCAGTGGTGACAGTGGGGTATTAAAGTCTCCTACTATGATTGTATTGCTGTCAATCTCTTCCTTGTTATCCTCCAAGAGTTTTTTAAATGTATTTAGGTGCTCCTGTATTGGGTGCGTATATGTTTATCAGAGTTATTTCTTCTTGGATTTCTTACTTTAGTATTATGAAATTGCCTTCTTTTTCTCTTGTTATGTCCTTCACTTAGAGATCTAATAAGTATTGCAACCACAGCTTTTTTTTTTCATTTCCATTTGCCTGAAAAACTGTCTTGCATCCCTTCACCCTCAGTCTATGTGGATTTCTTTTTATGAGGTGGGTTTCTTGTAGACAGCAGATATATGGATCATGTTTTCTTATCCAATTTGTTACTTTATGTCTTTTGATTGGAGCATTTAATCCATTTAAATTTAAAGTTATTATTGATAGGTACTTATTTGTTCCCATTTTTATTCTTTACCCTGTGTTCCCTCTTCACTCCCTATTTCTTCTTTTTACAGCAGACCCTTTAACATTTCTTGCATTGCTGGTTTGATGGTAATAAATTCCCTTAGTTCTTTTTTGTCTGTGAAGCTCCTGATTTCACCTTCAATTTTGATTGAAAGCCTTGCCAGGTACAGTATTCTTGAATTCAGACCCTTCCTTTGCATGACTTTGTATATTTCATTCCAATCCCTTCTGGTCTGATGAGTTTCTGTTAAGAAATCAGTTGTTAGACTGATGAAAGTTCCTTTGTAGGTAACTTTTTTGTCTCTCTCTGGGTGCATTTAAGATTCTTACTTTGTCATTGGTGTTTTCCAATTTAATTATAATGTGCCTTGGTGTTGGTCTTTTGGGGTACATTTTGCTTGGGACTCTGAGCTTCTTGGATTTGCGTGGGTTTTTTCCTTACTATATCAGGGAAGTTTTCTGTCATTATTTATTCAAACATGTTTTCTTTTTTTTTTTTCTGGAAGGCCTTGCATCTTGAACAATTCATTTTTTCTTATTTTTTAATTAATTTTTTATACATATCTCCCCATTGCCTGCCCTTCCTCCCAGGCATACCCCAAACCCCCAGTGTCTATGTTCATTGGTTATGCTTATATGCAGGCATACAAGTCCTTTGATTGATCTCTTATCTACCTCACCTAACTTTAATCTTCCTGCTGTAATTTCACAGTATGATGCTTTACTGCCTTTGTATCTATCCTTTTGTTCATCAGTTTATAATGTTCTTTATTATCCACAAATGAGTGAGATCATGTGATGCTTCTCCTTCATTGACTGGCTTATTTCACTAAGCATAAGGTTCTCCAGTTCCAACCAGGTTGCTTCAAATGGTAAGAATTCCTTTTTTTTTTTTTTTAATGGCAGCATAGAATTCCATTGTGTAGATGCACCATAGTTTTCTGATCCACTCATCTGCTGACGGGCACCTAGGCTGTTTCCAAATTGTAGCTATTGTAAATTGTGCTGCTATGAACATAGGGGTGCATAAATCCTTTCTGATTGGTGTTTGTGATTTCTTAGGATAAATTCCGAAGAGTGGGATTACAGGGTCAAATGGGAGATCCATTTTTAGTTTTTTGAGGAAACTCCATACTGTTCTCCACAGTGGCTGTACCAGTCTGCATTCCCAACAACAGTGCACAAGGGTTCCTATTCTCCGCATCCTCGCCAACACTTGTCCTTTGTTGATTTGTTAGTGATTGCCATTGTGACCGGTGTAAGCTGGTATCACATTGTCGTTTTGATTTGCATCTCTCAGATGATTAGTGACTTTGAACATGTTTTCATGTGTCTCTTGGCCTTCCTTCTGTCGTCTTTGGAAAAGGTTCTATTTAGGTCCGTTGCCCATTTTTTTTATTGGATCGTTTATCTTCCTTTTATTAAGTTGTATAAATTGGCTGTAGATTATGGGGATTAAACCTTTATCAGTGGTAACATTTGCAAATATGTTCTCCCATACAGTGAGCTTTCTTATTGTTTTGTTGATGGTTTCTTTTGCTGTGTAAAAGCTTTTTATTTTTATATAGCCCCATTTGTTTATTTTTTTCTTTAGCTTCAATTGCCTTTGGATCAGTATCAGTGAAGAAATTCTTTTGGCATATATCTGAGATTGTGCTGCCTGTGGATTCCTCTAGTATTTTTATGGTTTCCCTTCTAATGTTTAAGTCCTGTATCCATTTTAAGTTTATTTTTGTATTAGGTGTAAGTTGGTGGTCCAGTTTCATTTTTTTTGCATATATCTGTCCAATTTTCCCAACACCATTTATCAAAGAGGCTATCTTGGCCCCATTGAATGTTCATGCCTCCTTTGTCAAATATTAGTTGAGCATAGTGGTTTGGTTGGATATCTGGGTTCTCTCTTCAATTCCTATGGTTTATATGCCTGTTCTTGTGCCAGTACCAGACTGTTTTGAGAACAGTTGCTTTGTAGTAAAGCTTGAAATCTGGCATTGAGATCCCACCTGCTTTATTCTTCTTTCTCAGAATTGCTGTAGCTATTCGTGGTCTTTTTTTTTTTTGTTCCAGATGAATCTATGAAGAATTCTTTCTAGGTCTGTGAAATATGTCATTGGTATTTTAATGGGTAGTGCATTGAAAGTATAGATTGCTTTGGGTAGTATGGACATTTTAATGATGTTGATTCTCCCAATCCATGAGCATAGTATGCTTTTCCATCTGTTAACATCTTCTTCTATCTCTCTTTTCAGTGACCTGTAGTTTTCTGCATCCAGGTCTTTTACCTCTTTAGTTAGGTTTATTCCTAGGTATCCTAATTTTTTTTGGTGTAATGGTAAATGGGATTGCTTTTTTAGTCTCTCTTTCTGTAATTTCGCTATTAGTGTATAGAAATGCCACAGACTTCTTAGCATTAGTTTTGTATCCTGCTACATTTCTGAATTCATTAATTAAGTCAATTAGTTTTGGAATGGAGTCCTTTGGGTTTTTTATGTACAGTATCATGTCATCTGCAAATAAGGACAGCTTTACCTCTTCTTTTCCAATTTGGATGCCTTTTATTTCTTCTTCTTGTCTAATTGTAATGGTTAATACTTCCAGTACAATGTCAAACAGGAGAGGTGAGAGTGGGCATCCCTGTCCGGTTCCTGTTCTTAGGGGAAATGGTTTTAGTTTTTGCCCATTGAGTATGATGTTAGCTGTGGGTTTATCAAATATGGCGTTTATGATGTTGAGGTATGATCCTTCTATTCCCACTTTGCTGAGAGCTTTTATCAAGAAAGCGTGTTGCATTTTGTCAATTGCTTTTTCTGCATCAATTGATATGACTATGTGATTTTTATCTCTCAATTTGTTTTTGTGAAGTATCACATTTATTGATTTGCGGATATTCATCCCTGCATTCCTGGGATGAATCCTGCTTGATCATGGTGTATGATCTTTCTGATTTGCTAGAATTTTGTTGAGGATTTTGGCATCTATGTTCATGAGAGATATTGGCCTATAATTCTCTTTCATTGTGTTGTCTTTATCTGGTTTTGGTATTAGGGTGATG
Source organism: Lasiurus borealis (assembly GCA_004026805.1). Lineage (NCBI taxonomy): Eukaryota > Metazoa > Chordata > Mammalia > Chiroptera > Vespertilionidae > Lasiurus > Lasiurus borealis. The sequence goes on along the minus strand of PVJN01002927.1, from coordinate 19,834 downwards.
CTGGCTTCATAGATGGTGTTTGGAAGTGTTCCTTCTTCTTGAATATTTTTGAATTGTCTGAGGAAGATAGGTTTTAGTTCTTCTTTGAATGTTTGGTAAAACTCTCCTGTGTAGCCATCTGGTCCCAGGCATTTATTTACTGGAAGGTTTTTGATGACTGCTTCAATTTCTTCCATAGTTATTGAACTATTGAGATGTTTGGTTTCCTCCTCATTGAGTTTTGGAAGGTTATATTTTTACGAAAATGTCCATTTCTTGCAGGTTGTCCAATTAGTTGGAATAGAATTGTTCATAGTATTTTTTAACAATCCTTTGTATTTGCTCAGGGTCTGTTGTTATTTCTCCTCTTTCATTTCTGAGTTTGTTTATTTGGGTCTTCTCTCTTTGCTTCTTGGTGAGCCTGGCTAGAGGTCCATCAATCTTGTTTATCCTTTCAAAAAACCAGCTCCTTGTTTTGTTGATCTTTTGAATTGGTTCTTTGGTCTCCAAGTTATCTCCACTCTGACCTTCACTATTTCCTTCCTTCTGCATACACTGGACTTATGTTTTTTCTCTTGTTCTAGCTCTTTGAGTTATAGGGTTAGGTAATTAATTATCATTGTATCCTGTTTTTTTGCAGTGGGCTTGTAGGGTTTTGAACTTCCCTCTCTAGACTGCTTTCACTGTGTCCCATAAATTTTGTATTGTTGTGTTGTCATTGTCATTTGTTCCTATGATGTTTTTTATTTCTTCCTTGATCTCTCTGGTTACCCAGTCATTGTTTAATAGCATGCTGTTTAGTCTCCATGTGTTTGATTTCTTTCTATTGTTTTTATTATAGTTGATTTCCAGGTTAATGCCACTGTGGTCTGAGAAAATGCTTGATATGATTTCTATCTTCTTGAATTTGAAGAGACTTTTCTTATGACCCAAATATGATCTATCTTTTAAAATGACCCATGTGCATTAGAGAAGAAAGTATATTCTGTACTTTGGGGTGAAATGTTCTGAAGATGTCAATTAATTACATCTGGTCTAGTGAGTCATTTAGGATTGATGTTTCTTTGCTGATTTTTTGTTTATAGGATTTGTCCAGTGGTGACAGTGGGGTATTAAAGTCTCCTACTATGATTGTATTGCTGTCAATCTCTCCTTAATATACTCCAAGAGCTTTTTTGTGTATTTAGGTGCTCCTATATTGGGTGCATATATGTTTACCAGAGTTATTTCTTCTTGTTGGATTGTTCCCTTTAGTATTATGAAGGGGCCTTCTTTATCTCTTATTATGTCCTTCACTTTGAGATCTAATTTGTCAGATATAAGTATTGCTACCCCAGCTTTTTTTTCATTTCCATTTGCCTGGAATACCATGTTCCATCCCTTCACCCTCAATCTGTATGCATCTCTTTTCCTGAAGTGGGTTTCTTTTAGACAGCAGATATGTGGATCATGTTTTCTTATCTAATCGATTACCCTATGTCTCTTGATTGGAGCATTTAATCCATTTACATTTAAAGTTATTTTTGATAGGTATTTATCTGTCGCCATTTTTAGTCTTTAGCCCAGAGTTCCTTCTTCGCTTCTTATTTCTTTTTACTATAGCACACCCTTTAACATTTCTTGCATTGCTGGGTTGGTTGTAATATAATCCCTTAGTCGTTTTTTGTCTGCGAAGCTTTTGATTTCACCTTCAATTTTGATTGAAAGCCTTGCAGGGTACAGTATTCTTGTATTCAGACCCTTCTTTTGGATGACTTTGTATATTTCATTCCGTTCTCTTCTGGCCTGATGAGTTTATGTTGAAAAATCAGTAGCTAGTCTTATGGGGGTTCCTTTGTAGGTAACTTTCTGTTTCTCTCTGGCTGCTTTTAAGATTCTTGCTTTGTTGTTGCTGTTTGCCAGTTTAATTATAATGTGCCTTGGTGTCGGTTTTGTGGGGTTCATTTTGCTTGGAACTCTGTGAGTTTCTTGGTTTTTTGTGGGTTTTTCCTTTCCTATATTGGGGAAATTTTCTGTCATTATTTTTTCAAACAGGTTCTCTAATCCTTGTTCAGTTTCCACTGTTTCTGGAATTCCAATTATGCGAATGTTGTTTTTTTTGGTGTTATCCCAAAGTTCCCTTAGGCTCTCCTCTTGATTTTTAATATTTTTTTTCTAGAAGCTGCTATACTTGTGTATTTTTTTCTACGATGTCTTCTAGCTCACTGATGCGGTCCTCTGCTCTTCTAGTCTACTTTTGATGGTTTCTATTGAGTTCTTTAAAGCAGTGATGTCATTTTTTTATTTCTTTGTGCATTTCTTCATGCTTCTTCTTCATTTCCTCTTGGTTCTTACTCAGATTGTCGATTTTGTCTTCCATTCTTTTCATCCACCTTATGATCATTTCTCTGAACTTTTTCTCTGTCAGGCTTATTTCTGCTTCTCTTTCATTTACTTCCTTTTCTGGTGATACCTGCCTATCTGATGTATGCAGGCTGTTTCTTCTTCTGCCCATGGTTTTTCTTCTCCCGGTGTCTGGTTATGTAGTTCTCTCTCCTACATTGATTCAAAGACACAAACTACAACACGACCTGGTACAGCACACAAGGCACTTATCCCAGGTGAAATCAGACCTTTTTGTGTGCCTTATGGATCTCTGAATCCGCTGCCCGCGTGTCTGTGCTGATTGGAGAACGGTGTTCTGGGTCCCCGGCTGTTCAATGAGTGATTCAGCCCCAGCATTCAGACCACGGCAGACATCCACCTCCCTCTGCAAGATGGCGTGGTCTCCGCATTTGTGCTGGTGGCTCTGGCCTACAAAAATCTCATGGCAGTGGGGCTGCCTGGCCAGGAGAGCCCTGTCCAGCAGTCCCCCACCTTCTCCTGAAGGATAACTGACTCTTAATTTGACAACAAACACTCCTTGTGCGACTCTCAGCTGCTCTCTCTCCCTCTGCCCAGCGACAAAGCTCCAGAAGTGTCTGTCTATACTGCTGCCATTTTTCATGCCCCCTCAAACAGGTGTTTTATTCGTTGCTCAGTTTCCACTCTTTCTGGAAGCCCAATTATGTGGATGTTCTTTTGTTTTGTGTTATCCCAAAGTTCCCTTAGGCTCTCCTCTTGCTTTTTAATTTTTTTCTAGAAGCTGCTGTACTTGGGTATTTTTTTGCTGCCTTGTCTTCTAGCTCATTCATGTGGTCCTCTGCTTCTTTTAGTCTACTTTTGATGCTTTCTATTGAGTTCTTTACAGCAGCGATGTCATTTTTCATTTCTTCTTGATTATTCTTCATTTCCTCTTGCTTCTTCTTCATTTCCTCTTGGTTCTTACTCATATTGTCAAATTTGTCTTCCATTATTTTCAGCTACTTTATGACCATTTCTCTGAACTCTTTCACTGGCAGATTGTTTGCTTCTATTTCATTTACTTCCTTTTCTGGTGATGCCTGCTTTTCTTTCATATGTAGGCTGTTTCTTTGCCTATGGTCTTTCTTCACCAGGTGTCTGGTTATTTAGTTATCTCTTCTGCATTGATTTAAAGGCACAAAATACAACACGACCAGGTACAACACTAAGGCACTGAACAGAAATGTATTCACGATGTTAATAACCACAAATATCGTGACCACCAGTGAAAGACAAATTAAGAGTTAGTAGAGAAAGAATAAGAGAGAAAGGAGCAAAAAAGAAAAGAAAGAAGTTCCAAAATGAATTTGGGAGAAGCGAGAAAAAGAAAAAAGAAGAAGAAGAAGAAGAAGAAGAAGAAGAAGAAGAAGAAGAAGAAGAAGAAGAAGAAGGAGGAGGAGGAGGAGGAGGAGGAGGAGGAGGAGGAGGAGGAG